>JAULCD010159359.1:0-10986 GCA_032361085.1 Calliostoma canaliculatum
TAAACTGTGCACTTTCCAAAGAAAAACAAGTTTTTCTTTGGAAAGTGCACAGTTTACAACATTTTTTTGCATTTGTAGACCTAATCCATTTGCAAAGTGCACAGTTTACAAAAATTGTTTGCATTTGTAGACAAAGTTCATTAACCAAGTGACGTGGTTAACGACGTCGTAAAGTTATGACGTCTTTGCGAAACGGGGACTAGAGTCTTGTCAGCATCAGTGCTCATCAGAGGGATTGTAAATGCCATCACACCACGATCACACCATTAGCTCCAAGATTTAGAAATCTAACTAACAGCTCAAGATTAAAACAGTATTAGAAAAAATACATGCTATATCATATTCTAGTTAAGAAAAACATTATATATAAATCAACAAAACAATGAACTCAATAGAATACATTTAAAAAACAAGAACAGCACTTACAGAGTACATTTTAACAAAATGAGCTACAATTTCTATATAATTCTATGTCATTCAGTATCAGCCATCTGTCCATTAAAACAACTATTGCTCACGTACAATATATTACAAAGCTGTTCAACGACGATACATATTGTGCTGCCCTGCCACCGAGTAAATATACTCCTCTTTTAATGTGTGTGATAAACAATGACAAACTGCACCCAATAATTTATGAGCTTGTCGAATACAAGAAACACTGACCATGCACATAGCTGGAGTAACAACCAGACGTAAGCGCTTGGTTCATTATTCGCCATTGGAATATCTAACCCAGTGCCAGCACTGGGTTCGAAATTCGAATGATTGATAACAAAAAAACAAACCCAGTGCTATCTTCTGGTTGGCAGTACTGGGTTTGAGATTCGAATGACGAATGATGGATAAATAATCTGGTGCTAATTTGTTGTTGCCAGTACCGAGTTCACAATTAGGGTGATAGGTGTCGAATACCGGATCGAGAACTTACTTCTGGTTGCCAGCACTGGGTTCGAGATGAGAATGACCGATGATGAATAACGAATAACAAACATAGTGATTTTGTTTGCCAGCTTAAGTTGTACTTATCACTGAATTCGGTAATTCTATAAAACGTCTTTATTAAATAAAGTGCAACGTTTTAAAACAGATTCTTGAACCTTTATTCATTTGCTCATTTTTAGTTGTCAATGGTACAAGAATATTTTTTTAAACGTAGCACCTAATTCCATAAAGAATTCGAAGTCATTTATACACTTTTTAAGTCATTTAATATCCAACTTTCAACAAATGACAAATAAGGAAGTTAATTAATAATTGTGTTTATTTACAGCACATAAAAAAATGAAAAGGTGTTACATTTGGCACTTTTTATGTGCGGCAATTGTTACTTTCAAATATATTAATAGCTATAATAACAATTGAATAATTTATATTGGATATTTTTCACAAACGCTTGGCATATTCAAGGCAATTGGAGTAAATGGGTTCGGTTTAACGCAGTTTTCAATTTTTGCCAGTGAACTTGCGGCGGCAAGGTGAATGGCAGGGGGAAAGCCTGGATCATTAATGTGGTTATGTGATGAGGTGAAACCTGCTAGCTTCGGCTTTTACCGGGGAACCAAGAGTGTTACTGTATTAAAACATTCCACTTTGTCATTACTGCATGTTGAATGATTTCCAACTCTTGAGGCAATTGGAGATATTATTATGAATTTATGCATCACTTCTACTGAAACGTTCTGTGTCTATGCTTACCAGTATTATCATTATGAAGATGTAACGGAGTGTTGTCAGGACACTCATCAGGTGCAAAGCACGGCTCTGACTGCGCCATACTATTTTTTTGTGTATTGGTGTCGCTGAAGAAACTTCTGGCTGCGTCTTCGGTCCTCACCGTGGTACAAAGTTAAAAAAGTCGCCCGACTCGGAGGTTGCTCTCTTACCCGGTGCTGACCGACACTCTCAGACGTACTGTACAAGGTGATCACTTCTCAGTCAAGTGCTGGTCGACAGTTTTCTTATTTTCAGAGTTTGTTCTTCGATCTAGTGCTTCATGTTGGTCACAGATATTAGAATGTATCCTGCCCAGCCTGGTATTTTTAACTGTCAGCAAGTTATTTCAGGCATAACGCTAAAGTATAAATTATTTGACTGCACACCAGAGGCTGCTGTTAATAAAAACACTAATTTCACTTGCAACACGTGTTGCTAATAATAACGTCCTATCTTGTATCTCATTACTGACTGTTCTGTATATATTGTCATGTGTCACTGAGTTAACCCATTAACTGTCAAGTTCAACATTTGTCTGTTTCATTGTCCAAATTACAAGGCTGATTAATATCCACCCTGTGGTGATGTGTTTAAAAGAGTTGCTATTTAGTGCATTGGTGTATTGAGTGAGTAAGTGATCACGAGTGAGTTGGGATTTAACGTATTGATTTATTGAGACAGCGAGTAAGTTGGGTTCAACGTACTTGTATATTTAGAGATCAACTGAGTTAGGGTTTAACGTATTCGTACATTGAATAAGTGAGTGAGTTGGGTTTAACGCATTTGTTTATTAAGAGAGCGACTGAGTTGGGTTTAACGTATTAGTACATTGAGAGAGCGAATGAGTTGGGGTTTAACGTATTGGTATATTGAGTGAGTGAGTGAGTAAGTGAGTGAGTTGGGGTTTAACGTAATGGTTAATAAAGACAGCGAGTGAGTTGGGGTTTAAAGTATTGGTTTATTAAGTAAGTGAATGTTGTTAGAGGTAAACGTAAAAGTTCATTGAGTGAGTGAGTAAGGGTTTAACGTATTGGTATATTGAGTTAGTGAGTGAGTCGGGGTTTAACGTATTGGTCCAGTGAGTTTAACGTATTGGTTAATTGAGTGAGTGAGTAATTGAGATGGGGTTTAACGTATTGGTTTATCAAGTGAGCGAGTTAGTTGGGGTTTAACATATTGGTTAATTTAGTGAGTGAGTGAGTTAGGGTTTAATATAGTGGTTCATATTCTTGTCACAGAGGCCCGTGTGGTAGGCTCACTTAGTGCAGGAAAAAAGCAGAGCCATAGTGACCGTAGAGTTGACAAAGATGCCCTAAGATAAAAGACAATGCTGTGAGTACATGTGTGACATAATAATGAAAGTGTAGTTCTTGCAATCAATCAATCATTTTATTCACAAACACTAAAAGGCTTTTTTGTTCAAATTACATTGCCAGTATTGGGTGCATTATGAAAGTTTCAAGTTAAGTTTATCATGTCCCAAGTAAAAAGCATGCGATAATATGCTGTCAGACGTTTCAATATAGTACCATTCTCTGACGACATTAACTTTAGAAACTTAACCAAGCTTTTCTTCTGCCATAAACTTTGCTGCAGTGGGATAATTGAAACACTGTTGCAAATTCCCCTCATGTCGAATAGTGGAAGTCTTGATGCTGCCTGTAGAACTTGGTCACATTCAACACAGCTCATTTCAAGTTAGATATCTGAACAAACATCTTGGCATTCCCGTTACCAAAATGTCCTAACAAATAACTGTCGTAAGGCAAAGACATCTGCACTTACACCGAGTACTATTGTTACCAAGATTCCGTTTCCATAAAGCTCTTGTAAGGCCAAGACTTTATACTTAAATATTGGCACTCTTATTACCAAGATTCCATTCCACAAAGCTCACTTAAGGTGTATACGTCTTAACTTTCATCTTAGCACTGTTGTAACGACAGCACTAAGGTGAAATTGAAGACATCTAGACGAACAAAAAGCGTTTGGGTGTGTTTTGTAAACTCCAAGTTTCTACTAATTACATTACGATGCAATTATTTGGATTTTTAAGGATAATGAACAAGAAACCATATGCTTATTGATGCATGTAATTTATGATACTACTACTATAACAAATAAAAAGGAAACAAGCAAGATTGTCGTTTTCATTTTCTGTATTCAAGAATGGATAGAAACAGCACAGTTTAAGTATGTATCACACATAGATCTGTTTGAAACTTAATCAATAAAGTACTTGCCCCCATTCCCCAAAGCGATCTTTGTGTTGAGATGATCGCAAGTGAATTTTGAAACAATGTCCTGTGAAGTTGTTTCTTATCATAGCTCTACGACTGGTTCCAAAACGATCGCTGCACTATGACAGTCGTAAGCCAAAGTTATAGTTTAGCACGATCAACACAGCTTAAGATTGCTTTAAGGAACGGGACCTTAATTTTCGGTTATGACAAACTGTGGTCACTTCGTGCTGTTAAAACCTATCCTTTGGTCATTCGTCTAAAAAAGCTTCAGCAACTGCTGTTTGAAACATATTACCGCAGGATATATTTTCAACAGTTTACGTTGGGCACAGGACACATAGGACAAGTATTACCAGGAGCACTTTAAGGGTTAATTACTTAACGATAGTTCAACACAAAAATAACTTCCTGTCACCAATAAACCAACTAAACGTTAATACTAAATAAACAATAAATTCGGATATACAATACGGTAAAGTATACTGAGAAAAAAAATAAGGCACCACGACTATTTTCCATTTACAACCTCGCATTGAACATGGGTAAAACATATCTTGTACATTCATATGCATGTGTTTCCTAAACTTTGTGTGTGTGTATAACAGCAGCAATGTTTATACCGAAACAGTAACTTTTCACAGTGGTCATGCCTGCAGCCTGCTTTTTGGAATCTATGATATAAATAAGATTTTTAGATTAAAATCACTGTTTTAATATCTGTAGTCATACATACAATCGGGTATCTCTCTTGACGTGAGTCTTAAATAGCAACTTGCGACTGGAAAGCACATGAGCATCGGAGGTCTTGGATCAGTGACACAAATCGTGGGAGACGGTTGTTGTACCGGGTCGCTAAAAAAGATCTACTTGGGGAGTCCAGAAGCGAACTGTCAGCTGGTGAAACACTGTCGGGTGGAGCATCCACTCTGTGAGAAACGGCCAAGATGGTCTCGACAGGGCGTCGGCAACGACGTTCCTGGCCCCCGGAATGTGTCCAGCTCTGATCTCCATATCGAGCAAGTCGACTATGTCGTAGAGCCTGAACGTCTGGTTTAACAGGATCGCCGATCGTGTCGTTCCCTGTCTGTTGATACAGTAGACCACTGCCGAGTTGTCTGACTGTATCATCAGCCGTGTCCCCTGAAGGGAGCGTCTCCAAAACTCGACTGCACAGATCACCTGGGGGACCTTGACCAGATTGACCTCCATGTGGAAGCGAATCCCCACGTACTGTCGATCCCGAGTTGGCACCAGTTCTGACTTCTGGAGATTGACGATCCACCCGAGGTACGGTAGCAACCTTAGGGTTGATGTCACTTCTCCCTGAAGAGCATCGGCGGACTGATGACACAGAGGACTGTCGTCTATATAAAAAGCGACCCTCATTGCTTGCCGATGAAGGTGTTCTACGACCGGTTTCATTATTCGAGTGAAATTGAACGGGGTCGTAGAAATTCCAAACGGAAGGGCCACCCACTGGTAATGCATACCGTTGTAGACAAATCGGAGGTACTTCTGGAACTCGGAAGCCATTGGTACGTGAAGATAGGCGTCTTGGAGGTCGATCGAAATGAGCCAGTCGTTCGGGAGGATCATCTGTCGCAGAGTGCTGAGACTTATCATGCTGAATTTGGGTAGGGCTTGTAGAAACCTGGTATTGAACTTTTTGAGGTTGAAGATCAACTGCATTTTGGTTGAGTTCTTTTGGGGCACTAGGAAAATCGGTGAGTAGAACCCTGGGGTGGATACTGATGTGCCTAGTTGTATCACCGCTGCCTTCTTTTCTACGAACACATCGATGGCCTCCGTCAGTCGATCCGTTGGTAGAGTGTGACAAGGCGGTGACATCGTTAGCGGCGGCACACTAATCAAAGGTGGGCCGTAACCTTGGTTTAGAATGTTGCACACATAAGGGTCTCTGACGATGTACAAATAATCTGAGTCTCCCCCTACCGGTCGTAGTTCCAATGGTAGATCCACTGCGAGAGACTCTGACAATGCTGATTTTGGGGAAAGGGCCCTTACTTCCTCCCCAGCGTTATTCTGTCAAAGCATCATATTCGACTTGAATTTCTTCAGTTTTGTTGTCCCTAGGTTTGGAAATTCTTGTCAGCATTCTGAATTATAAATATTATATGATAAAGTGTATGTTTCACCTTGCATCCAGCCTTATAAGTGCTTGAATCCTTATACACACCAATACCATTAAGATCGGAAGATATGAACTGTTTTGACAAACAAAAGCATGCTTTATTGTGGAATGTCGCTCTGTCATCAACATTACAATTTTCCCATCATCTACTTACGGACAAGTCGAATTTTAGAAAGTGTCGGGAGATTACAGTTTTTTGAGCTAATGTTTCTCCTGATTGGAATTTCAACGGCCCCGTACTTTTTAATGCAAGTAATAAAACCAATCATACATATTCCCTATCGCCAAGGGATTCGTGTAGACTTTTACATTGACCATGGACTTTAAGGACATCATTTCGAGCTTTTATTTTTAGCCAATACGATGAGACATTCGGGTTACTTAAACGCCCTAGCAGGGTGGTCAGTTTCAAGAAATAGAACTTGACTCCAAGCCAAGCGATTCAGTACATTGAGATCTAATTTCGCACAGTATTGAACCGTCTGGAAGTACCACAAGATGCTTGACAAAGAAGCAACTTTGTCTTAAAGCCCTGCTACATGCACCAGCTACGATGCAACAGTGGCAGTATGGATCATCACGCAATGCCTGACCCTTCGGGGCCGATTGCAATTCCGCCCTCTACAGCGTTTTTTTTACTCGCACCTGTTATTTCTGCATCGACGTCTAACGTTTCCGAGCCATATCCGCTGTCATCTCGAGTAGTGACTGACCCGATCAAATGTCTTCGGCAAAGTCTACCTCGGGTTAAATGCTGTCATTCGGGCAATAAATCCTTGGGTACCTCTGCAACATCAAAAGAGACTAATGGGACATAAAATAAAACAGCACAGTGGTAGTTCATTATATCAATTACTAGAGGAGGACATACTCGCACTTCCTCCTCAGCCATGCCTTCTGCTTCCTAACCCTCACAGAAGTGCTTTAATCAGCGACAAGGGCGCGCAGAACCTGATAGTGGATTCGGCAAAGAACGTTATAGTGGAATGATCTCTACACCCAGATGCATTTAAGTTAATCATGTATTTGTGGTAGACACCCAACACTGATCTGTTCACACAGCAATGAGCTCCAAGCAGAAATTGTAAACTACAACCGACACACATGGATTTGCCCAAAACCTTGTTCGTTCCTTAAAATTATTCTGCACAAGTGGACGTGGTCATCTCTAACGCTCACAGGGCTACTACTAGCCGCTTTTATAACAATAAGCGGACAGCTTTTACCACTTTTTGCTAAGGGCAATGAATTTTCACCTGCCAAGGTTACTCCGCTCCAAGTAGATATTTTTCTTTGTTGAGTTGTGATCGTCACATAAACTCAAGGTTTCAACGTTTGGAACTTATCTCACAGCTATAGGTTCAGTAGTTTCACCACCTCCTTGGATCCGTCTCATGATGAGTAAACTTCAAAAGTTCCTCTGTTCCTATTCCATTAAAGTTCAGTCCCGTAAATGTCAACCTACTACCTGGGACCTCAACGCAGTTCTCTAGCACCTTATGAGCGATGTGTATGAAGCCTTGTTCGAGTTGCTAACTCATAAAATCCTGTTTCTGCTAGCTCAGGCTACAGTAGCTAGAGTGTTGGGAATTTTCGCACTCAACTTTGACGGTGTGTACTTCGATCATTGTGATCGTGGACAAGTTCACCTTCGCTGTGATTTTATCATTAAAAACATTTATTGGGCAGAACGTTATGGGCGTTTTTAGGTCCTAACAATACTGAAGACTTGTCTCTGTGTTTAACCTACACACTCAGTTTTTACCTGCAGCGTTCAGCTACAAGCATCCGCTGGTGGAAGTGACTGTATATTCCCATGATTATTCTGTTCAAGGATGTCGCCTCAACACCATATCGTACTGGACACGGGTATTCTAACAGCGTAGAAAGTGCAAGGGTTGTTGCCTCCATGTCGTCTCTCACTCACACGATTCAAGCCCTTGCTTCCACTCTGGCGTTGCATAGATACTGTCCTCGATAATGGAAGTGTGTTTCTGGCAGTCGATCTCCATGTTTGTGTTCCACTACTTAAGAAACACTCTGCGCATGACGTCGCCAAAATCCAACAGTTTGGACCAATGGTGAGTGCACAACAAGTTCACAAAGTGTAAATTCACAGGTGTAAATTTGGCTCTTACGTTTTTTTTGCAATTTTCTATAAAAAAATATCTTATGTATACTGAACATTTATTTTTAACAGTGTACTTTATTAGGTTAATAAGGCTTTTGTACGGTCAGGGGCGATCCCGATTAAACCTCTCTAATTTCATTGTCACTGCACATGTACAGAACGTTCTTGTATGCTCCCAGAGAAGTCTGTCACTATTTGTTTGTATGTTCGATTGCATTTTTTCTTAGTCTATGTTCTGTATTTATTAGAGGTGTAACAATACATCGAACTATCGATTGATTGTGATTGCTTGTCTTACGATAGTACACTATAGATTGAAAATTGAAACAATCGATACTTTCGGCGATAGTTTGTCTCATTATTAATAGTGTCGATAGCTAAATGTTTGGTTACATTTACGTTCTTAAAAAATATAGAAACATTTTGTTACAAGTAGTACTAATAAGTTATAATTTTATATGATTTCAGTCAAAATGCTAAATCATATGGCGCTAAAACTTGCTATAATTGCAAGTGAAAACTATTGCAATAGTATCGTAATAGTAGGTACACTCTCGCAATAGTATTGCAATAGTTGTTTTAACTATCACAATACTATCGCAATAGTAAATAATGCCCTCATAGTCACCCCTAGTATTTATAAATTTCAGCTTAACTTCGTACGTTTCAGACTCTGTTTTTTAATCGTTTTTAGTTTTAGTAATAACTGCACTACATCACCTTGGGTTAATGGCTTGGCGTTTATTAGTTTTCAGTGGTATGTCATCTGTTTTACTATACCATACCGTCTAAGCCGTCTGATTCACGCAATTGTAAAGTAAAACGTGTTTATAGACTGAAATATACTCAAATATATATCTTATGTACTAAAATCCAATCTTACACTGATTTCCTACCTAATATTCCCATTATGTATGCAGGTGTTTGTAGCTCAAGGTTGATATGGGTTGTTATTGTTTATATTTTTACTTCTTTTTCAAGCCTTTTGATTCACGCACTTTTAAGGTAAAACGTGTTTTATTAGACTAAAATATACTAAAATATATTTATTTTATATACTTAAATCTAAACTTAAACTGATTTAAAATCCAATCCCACCAATAATTACTTAGGTGTTCGTAGCTTAGGTAAAATGTGATGTTGATGTGGCGATAACCCATAAGGAGGCGTGTTTTGTCACAACTTGTATCTTCCTATCTCACTGGTATCAACGTGGACATTCCATGACAGAGATTTAAGCACTTTTAAATATGGATTTAAGTATATAAAACATCGTTGTTAGTCTGAAAAAGACATATTTCAACGGGACATTCAATAATCAAATTGATTAAATGAGTTTTAATATCGTCTATCGTGTGATCATTCACTATATATGTTAGACTTGAGATTACGAGACATGTTTAAGTGACAGAATCATCACGTGTACACGTGTACTCCGAAATATAAGTATGTTCAGCAATGGCATATATATATATATAGTTAACAATCCGTTTTGGCATTTAACATTTACTTAACAACATAAGATTCTGTGATACTAATATTTGAGTTTCTTTTCCAAACAAGTAAAGTTTGGTTTCAATATCGTAGTACATGTATGAAATCAAAACACTAAAAATTGCAACTGCTACAGAAAAGCATGCATTCCATGCAAAAGTAATTTCTTATGCAAGCCCATGCATTTCATTAGCAAAAAAATGGGTATACAATTTTACACGTTAACAGGATTCGATATGCATTGTTTAGCATTGTGCTGGCAACAACCACTCAGAAATACACAATTGTGCAACTATGTATTCAACATGTCTGTTAAAAAATGAGCCTCTGCAAGCCATTGGTATGCTTGAAGCAGAATCAAGTCAACGTGATGTTGCAAGAAACTTTAACGTTTACAAAAAAACCTTCTGTGTTTATGGCAACGTTGGCAGCTGACGAATGCAGTCAGAGACCATTCTCAAAGTGGCAGGCCACGTGTAACCAATATTTGACAAGAAAACTGGATTCGAACTACACACCTACGAAATCGATTCCAGCTAGCAACAGAGACTGCAAAAAACATCCCTGAACTTCGACAAATAAATTTACAAACCATACGTCGTCGCCTCAGATGTGCAGGAAATGTCGCTAGAAGACCCACCAGTCGTCCCATTTTGACAGGAAACCACCATCAAGCACGTTTACAATGGTACAGACAGCGTCAACGCTCGACGGCTATGCAGTGGGGACAAGTTCTCGTTTTTACCTCAGCCATAACGATGGACGTATTCGAGTATACCGACGTCGAGGTAAACGTTACTCATAAATTGTGTCATGGAAGAAGATCGGTTAGGGGGATCAGCGTTATGGTATGGGGTGTGATTACAGCAAGACGGAGAACCCGTTTCATAGTAGTAGAGGTAAAATCAAATTCTTTTGTGCGACGCCTGGTCAATTCATTGAGACTAAAATGTGTTGCTTGCACTGCAACCAGAGGTGGACACAAATGCTTTTGATCTGTAAACTGACATTTTGGCATGTTCATAGTTTTTAAAAATATAATTACGCATTTCCTAAAGTCAGTATGACAACTTAAACCATGTGGACACTTACACTTTATCTGTTGCAAACCGAAATTGTTCCAGATTTCGTAAAAATCTACGTTTGCATTATTCATGTCCCAGGAACATTTGTTGTTTAGTATAACTACACTATTTGTAGAAGTTTTGTCAGAGATGTTAAAAGTAGGATAGAAATTTATTGATTCTGAA
>JAULCD010159470.1:0-10983 GCA_032361085.1 Calliostoma canaliculatum
CCTCTCGCACCCTCAGTTAAATACTCCCTCACCCACTCACATCCTATTCATCTCCCTCCTTCAGATACTTACTTCCTTCTTCACTGACAAACTTATTTCCTTTCTCACTCACAAACTTACTTCCTCTTTCACTCACAAACTTAATTCCTCTCGCACTTCAAGTTAAAAACTCCCTCACCCACTCACATTCTATTCATTTCCTTCCTTCAGTTACTTACTTCTTTCGTCACTGACAAACTTATTTCCTTTCTCACTCACAAACTTACTTGATTCCTTTTTCACTCAAAAACTTAATTCCTCTTGCTCCCCAAGTTAAATACTCCCTCACCCACTCACATTCTATTCATCTCCTTCCTTCAGTTACTTACTCCCTTCTTCACTGGCAAACTTATTTCCTTTCTCACTCACAAACTTACTTGATTCCTCTTTCACTCAAAAACTTAATTCCTCTTGCTTCCCAAGTTAAATACTCCCTCACTCGCTCACATCCTATTCATCTCCCTCCTTCAGTTACTTCTTCTTCACCCACAAACTTACTTCCTCTTTCACCCACAAACTTACTTCCTCTTTCACCCACAAACTTACTTCCTCTTTCACCCACAAACTTACTTCCTCTTTTACCCACAAACTTACTTCCT
Organism: Calliostoma canaliculatum; assembly: GCA_032361085.1. Taxonomy (NCBI): domain Eukaryota; kingdom Metazoa; phylum Mollusca; class Gastropoda; order Trochida; family Calliostomatidae; genus Calliostoma; species Calliostoma canaliculatum. Next base: position 639 of record JAULCD010159470.1, read on the forward strand.
CTTTCACTCTCTATCCTCTAGTCCCTCCGTACCTCTCTCCCTTAAACATCCCCTCACTTATATCCTCCTTCACTCACCTACACTTACTTTCACTTTCATACCCCTCATGCCCCTACTTCTTCACTCATTTTCTTTTTTCTCACTCATTTTTACAATCACTCACACTCACTCATATACCCTTCTCTCACCTATTGTGACACTTACTCTCTACTTCCCTCCTTCTAACACTCTATCTTGTATGCACACATCCACCCTCTTCCCTCTCATGTATTTGCTTTATCCCTTTGTCTCTAAGTTTTCTCCTTTCCTGCGGCTCTTACTTGCCGAACACCCTTCCGCACACTCTCACAACTCACATGGACATATAACGGACACATCTTCACTGTGACCACAGTTATTAGATCCCCAGCTCCTGTGTCCACAAGCGTTCAGATTTGTCTCCGTGCCAACACAGTTCACGTCGTCGAGCCAGATTGGACCGCTTCCTGAACCATATGCTGCGTTAGAGACAGCGACCGCCCCCGTTCTGAAGCACGACGTATGTAACCCTTAGGATGTGTTACAATCGGGCGATAAATAGAGAATCTCACCCAAGTGGCTTCTGATATCAAATATATCAACATGTGTTGATACAATTGATATCAGAAGACACAAGGGTTAGATTCTATTTATCATTCAAAATCTATCTGGTAACATTAATCAATAATTTTGTAAATTTTTAATGACATTTTTTCTCTGTGCTGCCGTGAGCTAGAACAATGCTGCTGCATACTCATTGTGACGTCACACTGAGGGGACAATGGGTATGATGTCATGTCGGAGATATCGCTATAACGAAAGGACATGACGATATCTTCTAGGAGATATTGCTTGATCTCACAAAGCGATATCTCCTTTGGGATAATAAATATAGATGTATACTTTTTAGTAATCATGATGAACTTGGGCATATGCCTGCTACTTTGCCAGGTTATGAATGCCAAAAATGTTGTAATTTTATAAATTTTTATTTGTATGTCCTTCATCAAACAAATGTTAACTTTTTCGATAGTTTGTTCACGTTTTGGGGCATATGCTTTTTCCTTCATCAAACAAATGTCAACCTTTACGATAGTTTGTTAACGTTTTGGGGCATATGCTTTCTCCTTCATCAAACAAATGTCAATTTTTCTGATAGTTTGTTTACGACGTTTTGGGGCATATGCTTTCTCCTTCGTAAAATGGATGTCAACTTCTTTGTTCGTATGTTCACGACATTTCCGAGAATATGATTGCTTTTTCATCAAAAGAAACATCGTAAACATACTAACAAAAAAATTATGTACTTAAAAGTCAGTAATTACACTCTCTATTTTTGTAACATTTACAACTTAATGTGTATTATTATACAATGTACACTTGCAAAACATAACATTAAATATAAAGATGTTGTGTTAATTTACCTGTTGAAACCAAGAGACGCACAGATGACCTCTGCTTCTGGTGTGTTGAAGGAGTCATCACACACGGTGCCCCAGGTATTGTTGTGAAACACCTCCACTCGGCCACTGTAATTACCATCTCCATTCCTTAAGCGCACTTTGATGGTGGCATTTGCTAGACCAGAAACACAATAGTTGACATGCGCCACTGGGTACGTGGATTAGGTTTACAGTTGCTAAAATTGTTGTAAAATGTGCACAGTAAAAAGAATACTGTTTTGGAAAATGCAGATAAAAATTATTTGGCAAGATCAAAACGCAATAGGTCTTACTATTGACAAATGTATAAATAGAGAATCTCACCTCAGTGTCTTCTGATATCAAATATATCAACACAAGTTGATAAATGTTTAAAACTCTTAGGTTTGTTGAGGAGTTTTAAACTTTTATCAACGAGTGTTGATATATTTAATATCAGGAGACACGTGAACAAAACTGTCCCAAATATGCTCGGTGGGACAGATCAGAGATCGAGTCATTAGGTCATTGATGAATAGGTTTGAAACGGTGAACTTTCCAAAGATGACATAAATGAAAATAAACTTCTGAACTCAGATAAACCTGTTATAGCCATTTAACATAAGCCCCATGCTAAAATAAACATTTGCAACCGGTCCAAATCGATTTCTGCGCTACATAAGCCTATAATAAGAAGCAACTCTACAGGACATTGTTTCAAAAATTCCTTACGATTACTTTAACACTAAGCTTGCTTTGAGGAACAGGGGGTAACACTTTGACCATTCAATAACTGGGCCCCGTTTTACAAAGCTTAAATGATTCAATGTCGTTGGTAATCAAGCCATTTGACAAGTGTCAACATCGTTGTAAGCTGTGCACTTTTAGAGAAAAACAAGCACATTTACGACGTCGTAAAGATTGCAAATGGACAAATTACTTTCTTTTACAAGTGTAAAGCTTGTTTTATTTTAAGTGCACAGTTTGCAACAATATTTGGTGTTTTTAAGCCAACCACACAACCGATTTACGACGTTGTACATTTAGGTCGTTGTATATTTACGAAGATGTATATTTACGAGGATGTATATTTACGACGTTGTATATGTACGAAGATGTATATTTACGACGTTGTATATTTACGACGATGTACATTTACGAGTTGTATATTCACGACGATGTACATTTACGAGTTGTATATTCACGACGTTGTGTATAAATGACGATGTACATTTACGACGTTTACACAGTTGTATATTTACAACGTTGCACATTTACAACTTTGTATATTTACAACTTTGTATATTTACAACTTTGTATATTTACAACTTTGTGTATTTACAACTTTGTATATTTACGACATTGTGCATTTTCGACGTTGTACATTTACGACGTTGTATATTACGAAAACTTTGTGAAGCGGACAATTAAATCTGAATGTTGGGGATCAAACCTTATTTGGGACTTAACTTTAAAAAGTAAATAAATTGTCACTTTTTCAGAACCAGTAATTTTAACACTTGTGTTGCAGATAACAACATTAATAACGACTACACTGACACTGGATAGTCCAGGGCCCCGTTTCTCAAAGCAATCTTAGGCTAACTTAATCGTAAGTGATTCTTGAAATGTTATCTTGTGAAGCTGTTTCTTATCATAGGCTTACGACTTTTGTAGCGAACGGCACCGGTTCCAAAGCGATCTCTGCGCTACAACAGTCGTAAGCCTTTCCTGTATTTTAGCATTTACGATCAACTTAGCCTAAACTCGCTTTGAGGAACGGGGCCCCGGAGGCTGAATGGTTAAAACGTTGGAGTGCTCAGTGTTGGTGTTTTGGAAACTCGAATACAAATTAAGACCGACTTTTTAAAACTGACATTGTAGATAAAAATATCAACTCCAGAGAACAATCAAAATCGTTATCTGTAAAGACAGATTCCATTGGACATTCTGGCAATATAAATATATAAGCTATGTGCATGAACCACTGAAATTCAGTGATGGCATCTGGTGTTTCACAATGTTCGCGCAAAGCTGTTGCATATACAATGATTGTGTTAAATCTGAATTCAATAACATGTAGTTGTCCAGTGAGTTTGGTTTACGCAAGTAAAAATCATTGAAAACTGTGAACTTGTTACAGGAAAACAGGTTTGGATGAAAATATATTAAATACGTAATTGTGGCCCAAACTGGGGTAATTAAATCTTTTACCTTTATGACTTTTTATGTCCAATGTCGACACTTTGTCTCGAGTATTTTTTAAATTAGCGTTTTAAATTTTCTTATTGCTATTGTAACGACGGTATTAGATTCAATAAAGTTCCTTCAAACCCCATAAATATTTATAATATTGGAAGAAAATGGCGACAAAAGCGCGCCTTTCTTTATTCAGAAAAGTCAGTATTTTACACCTTATACATTTCAACTATTTCCCATGTTCCCATAACTTTTCAAATTCGCATGAATATACACTTGGCGGTGCATCAAATCTTAAATTCATATAATGAACGTTTTATGTATACAAAAAAAAATCCTTTCGGTAAAACAAAAATAGAAACTTTCTAATGTCATCTAAAAATAACTTTGGCGACAGTGTCTACGACAACTAGAAAACAAACTGAAACCTGTAATTTATTTCACCATGCGAACAAATTATCATTTAAATCAACAGTCAGAATTTTTTTAATTCACATTTTGTTTAAAGGTCATATGTAATTTTTAAAATATTGTATCAAAGCATAGTTGGTTTACATTATGCTGTACATAATTTAAACTGATATTTTTAAAGGAAAAATAGCATTTTGACACAGTGGACGAGAATTATGGGTCCAGTTAAAGTCCCATCAACCTTAACCCTTACAGTGCCGAAATGATTAGTATATTTAAAACTGTGACTACCCAATGCTTTTGAAAACCTATCCCGTGATGATTTGTTTAAAAGAGCTCCGAGAGGAGCTCTTTTAAACAAATTATCACAGGGTTAGTTTTCAACAGTATTTCCAGATTACGATATTGAGCTTGGCACTCCCGGGTTAATGGTCACATAGAATACAGGGGCTCTGTTTAACAAATTGTCACAGGATTTGCGATAGCTTATTTTAACTGGTATTTTTTAGACATTGAACAAGATAAATATTGATCTTGGTATTCAAGTGTTAACATAATGTTCAATAGTTAACTGATTATAGAGGCAAGCTAAAATCCAACACATAAATGGCATGTGTGTAGCTGGCACACATAAGCATCATCATATATTTAGGAACACACTATCTGAAAAAAGTGACTATTCTATCACTTTGCGTGGTTGAATCCCGTGCGGGACTCAACCACGCAAAGTAATAGAATAGTCGTTTTTTCAGATAGTGTGATCCTAAATATAACATATAGTTTGTCACTATCTCAATAGCATAAATTCATAAGCATCATCGTAGATTCAGACAGCATCAATGCCAATAAGACTCAGTCTTTCAGATGTTGAGTTTAATGGACAAGCGTAATGAGGATCAAAGACTGCTCTTGTAGTATATTCCTGGCCATAACTGTACTGTCATAAATTCCTCCACTTAGTTAAACCAGATACAGTTAAAAGGTTTCGTTTGTAGTCTGCACCTGACAATATACTGCTGTCATTGTATCGTGTTCGCGTACATGTGGTACAGACACCAGGGTCGCACATATTCGCATATTATAAAGGTATAGATCCTTTCTGAGTGTTCCTCGTCCGTGTGCCTTCACTGTCCAGGGCGTCCTTACACACAGCCTCGTACATTTACGACGTTGTAAACGATCTTGATGGGACATAGAGAATCTCACTCAAGTGGGTTTTTTATATCAAATATATCAATATGAGTTGACAAAATTTAAAAACTCAAACGCTCAATAAAAATACATATTTTGTGACGGACATCCAAGTATTTTAATCATTCAGCCACCGGTACCTTTCTAAATCTCGGTGGTTGAATGGTTAAAGTGCTGGGGTGTGGGTTGAAATTCTGACTGAACGACGCAACGTGATAAGAGTCATCACTACTCTTACACATTCTGGAAATTAGTGAAATATAGCACTGTAAGTTGCAGACAGTTGGCGAGATTGTCACTGTAAAAGTCAATTCTTCTCGTTTACTTGACAGCCTTGCACAGCTATTTGAATATCAGTGTGAACTACTGGGAATGTTGTGTTGATTAATTATTTTATTTTCTAGACAGATTGGATGACGATACTTAATAACCTTCACAACATTGATAAACTGAACTCATCTATATGGTTAAAACTGATGAGTTTACAAGAATGTTTGAAAAGATCCCTGGTTCACAACTAAAGAGAAAAGCGGTTATTACCCGAATGGGAAATCAGTTCTTTGGGAATCAGGGTTAACGCACAAGCTGACCTGACATTACATATTCGCTGCGCTCCTTTAAGGAGTACTTCTCATCCTGACGTGCTTCGTTTTTTTTTAAAATGAATTTGTGATTTATCAAGAGGAACTTTCTGTGTAAATGTGCTGATTATTTTGTAAAGCATGACAAGAATGTTGAAAGTCCTGACTGAGCTTTCATGTTTTCTTTATAGATTACTCTACGAAGTTAAAAGTTTCCCGTAAATATATTCGCTTTATCTTTCCTCAGACTTTCAAAAAGAACATGAAGGGTTGGGTTTTTTTCATTTCAATGGCCTGTGCCTGTCCTGTTCACTGGTTAAAAAAACAAGTAAACCGCACATCAAAACTTTTAAAGAGTGGAATGGATTAGATCTTGACATTTTCTCCTTCATTGTGCCAATAGACAAACTATTCATGATGAGGCCACATCGCCAGGAACATTTACATTAATTACCTGGCCCTGGTTTCACAAAGCTTTCATGAGGCTAAGGCCTCTAAACTTTCATCTCAGCACTCTTGTTTTGAAACGCGAAGATGACACTTTTGACATCATAGGTTTTTGAGTGTTTTGTGGAACAAGACATTGCTCTTTCCCCAGATTCATTTGGTTCAACCGAAGTATACAACGCGTATGCAGAAATATTGTCTGAGCCTGATCTTAGCTTACGATAGCTTTGTGGAATGGGGCCTAGGTCTTGTACTCAACATGACAAAAGACTGGAGGTTCAAAGGACAATCTAAAATCAAAACTGACGAGAATAACACTGACCCCTGATTGTGAAGAGATGCAGCAATCTATCACGAAGTATTGAAACAGTTTATGTAAGTGTGTACACTGTAAACATCGTTCAACGTTAGAGTGTAGTTTGCATGGTTTTCTCTACGAGCTTCATGTCTATGACCAGCAAAGATGTGACACTCTAATAAATATTCACCTATTCCTGTGCGGCCTTAACCCTGTGAGTGCTAATAGATAAACCTTAACTACCGTGTGTTGTTGAAAACACATTTTATTATAATTTGTTTAAAAGAGCTCCGACAGAATATGTTTTCAACAGACTATTCAGACAATCATTTATATATTAAGCTTGGTATTCAAGATTGAGCTTGGCACTCAAAATGTTAAACAACCTTGACAGAAACCCGTGAAGCTGAATCAACGCTTGTACAGCCTTATCACAGGATAAGTCTCAAAAAGCAAATATCTTCATATTTTGATAGAACTTTTGATAAATATGAGAAATATTCAACGAAAAACAAAAGGTATTTTTTTTATTTCGCGATATATTGCAGTATGTTTTACAATATATAGAAACGTATCGCAATATATCGCAATACAAAATGTGGAGCAATACACAGCACCGGTAAACATCTTTTAACATTAGCGTGTTGTTAACAGTGTTTTCTCCACGAGAAAGAGCCTCATGTATGCGACCAGCAAAGAAGCGACCCTCCAATAAATGATTACCTCTTTACATGCAGCCTTAACCCTTTTATTGCTAACAAACATATCCTGTTATAGTTTGTTTAAAAGAGCTCCTAAAGGAGCTCTTTTAAACAAACTATAACAGGATATGTTTTCAACAGTCTATTCAGACAAGCATTTGTATAGTGAGCTTGGCATTGAAGATTGATATTGGCATTCAAGATTAAGCTCAGCATTCAAGATTACGCCTGGCACTCAAAAGGTTAAACAACCTTTGAGGGTAAACCCGTGAATGTGAATCAAAGCTTGTACAGCCTCGCTCTGTCAGTTCACACAGGTCTACAACACTGACCAATAATTACTTGATGTTGGAGTTTTAACAAAGGCAATGATTCTTTTTGTACCACATCCGCCCCAGGACACAGGAACCGACTTTGTCATCAATCCACGTGGTCGCCTCGTTATCTTCTTTGTGGCTTTTATGAAGCCAATATTGGCGGCCTGTGTGTGAGAGTTACAAAGTCTTTTCATGTTGATAGTTAGGATGACATGTTCTACATGGCTTTTATAAAGAGAATTACAGCCAGAGTAAGACTAGAAAAAACCCATTAAAATACAACAAGTAATTTAACAGAGTGTAAAAACCAAATCGTGTATCTCAGACGGGATGTGGTAATCAAACACAGAGTCTGTGAGCTCCTGGCCTCTGACAATATGTCTAGAAACAGCTTCCCTGAAACATATACATATACATGTAGTTGACTTCATTAATTTATGATTTTACTTGAAATTAAAAGATTGTCTGTGAAACTACTAAAAGATACCAAAACATTACAAAACTATGACATTTAGTGTCCCATTTTGACAACTATTTCACTTCAAACAGCACTTAACCTTGGGATACTAAAAAAACCTTTTTTTTTAAATCCCCACAAACCATCTTTGTCATATTTTGAGATGACGACGCGGTTTGCGACAATGCTACAAGCACTTTCTCTCCATTCAGTCGTTAAGTCTCAAGAAACAATAACCTTGCCAATATTCTGTAAAACAAATTATATCTCCTACTTTCAGTACACACACTAACAAAGTAAACAAACCACAGATTAATAGGTTTGGTTCACAAATATAAAACTGGTTGTGCAATGTACAGTTTTTAAATACATTTATTAAACAAAATCAGATTCTAACAGCTGGTACAGTTCTGTGGAACGATCTTCCAGTGAATGTCAGGAGATCTAAGCCCTGAAAACAACCCTCGTCGAAAGAGCATATGACTGATCGCTCTTGAGCAGGGACTATATCTGGGTAAGATGCGCTATATAAATGTATAATTTAGTAGTATTATTTAACGTCTGTACCTGAAGCCCATAAGCCCACATGCTCCTGCTAACTGTCATCTCTATGGCAGGAGGGGGTTGTCAGTTTACTTTATTAAGACTGATTTCATTAAGAACTTCAGGACCCTGTTGTTCAAAGCGATCTTAGTACTAAGTTGGTCGTAAGTGATTCTCGTAACAATGTCCTTTGGAGTTGTTTCCTATCATAGGCTTAGGACTGTCGTAGCGAAAATATCGAATGGCACCGATTCCAAAGTGATCTTTGCGCTACAACAGTCGTAAGGCAATTATATTTTAGCACTTACAATTAACTAGCCTAAGATGGTTTCAAGGAACGTGGCCCTGGTAAACAGCAATACGCACTAAACTAGGCTTGTAGTGGGAGCAGTAAATTTGATTTGTAAGGTTTAGTTGAGAGACATACGCTGATAAAATATAAATAGCATGCCCAATATTTTACTGAATAATACATTAATATGTGCATTACCTCAATTTACATTTAATCGTATATAAAAAAAATGTAACTTGTACACAGCAGATGCTTAACAGGAATATCCAATCTATTTGCAGTTCAACTGAATGTTTTCTTAACTGAAGTGTCTTCCTTTTTCAGAACAACCTCCACTGACAGCGATGTGCAACATACTCAGAGATGTTTTAGTTCCAGACAAAACTCGACATGTTTAACCCTTAAAGTGGCAATCCAACATATATTTCAATGCCCAAATTCCAGTTTAAGTTGGCTTGTTAATATACCTTGTGATAATTTGTTCCTATCGGAGCTTCTTATAACAAATTACTACAGAATATGTTTTCATCAGAACTGGGTGGTCACAGTTTTAGGTCCTACTAAAATCAGTTATGCAGGATCTCAGCGTACAATAGCTTGTGGAACTAAAACCAGTTCTACACGATCTCAGCTTACAATAGCTTGTGGAACTAAAACCAGTTCTACACGATCTCTGCTAACAATAGCTTGTGGAACTAAAACCAGTTCTACACGATCTCTGCTAACAAGAGCTGGTGGAACTAAAACCAGTTTTGCACCCAAAGGGTTAACTTGAGTTTATTTCAAGACTAATTTAACATGGAGGATTTATCTTCAATTTCGGGATTTCGGTTTGGTTCCTTGTTAGATCTACTATAATTTCCCAGAATAAATTTCAACACAAACATTTTTTAGTTTTTTGGACATTCTGACTTAAGGGAATTAGCTGCCACATGAGGAAATAAAACCGCCAGAAAACCGCAATTGGAATATCAAGTATGACAAAAATTGCATGCTTGTTCCTAATAATGTTGTTAGTGTCAAGAGGCAACGACGAAACACTGAAATGGCTGCAACGTGAGCTTAGTATCACTAAAGGTCACATTTACAGGCTATTTGCCGGAGTTTAAAGTAACTGAAATAGATGCAGAGGAAAATATTTAGACAGGAATCGATTCTGTTTCAGAAATGCATACACACGGAACTCAATTTGCGAATTCACTTTCTCCCACGCACATACAACATCAGTGCTTGCTGATGACGTAATCTTAATTATTTGATTTGAATTTCCAAGACCTTTAAACATGCTGGACCACGTGGGCAGCTTTACATTCAACGTAGTACAGTAATAAACATCCAGGGCCCCGTTCCTCAAAGCAATTTTAGGCTAAGTTAATCGTAAGGGATTTTTTTAACAATGTCCTGTGAAGTTGTTTCTTATCGTAGGCTTACGACTGTCGTAGAGCAGAGATCGATTTGGAACCGGTGCC
>JAULCD010159581.1:0-10983 GCA_032361085.1 Calliostoma canaliculatum
AAGTAAGCACTGAACCAGGGGGTGGGGAACACACGCCGATATCGTTGTAAACTGTTTTGCTTTGTAAACAGGGGTGTGGAAATATCATTGATTGAAACTTGTCCACGGACAAGTAAACAGACAAAATATGGACAAGCTAAACTCTACTTGTCCAAGTTATACAGTTAACTCTTACAGTGCTGAGCTGGTGTGAGTATAACTAAAAAACTGTTACCGCCTTGAGCAGTTAAAAAACTTTCCTGTAATAATTTGTGTAAAAGAGCTCACAGAGAAGCTTTTTTTACACAAACTATTACAGGAAAGCTTTTCAACAGCCTATTTAGATGGGATTTTAGACATTAAACTTGACAGGTGCTGTGCTCAGACCTTTAAAGGTTGAAATATTTTCTACTTGTCCGCGGACAACTAGCACACAGAAATGAACTTGTCTGTGTTGTTTAAAATTCCCCGAATTTGGCCATAGTAATTCCACACCCCTGATCCATAAGACCTGAAATATAAGTTTATATTGAAGAAAAAGACTGGTAACCGAAACAAACTTAAAGGTGTAATACTCTCACGACTATGTATGAGATAAGATCATATCACATCTGTTCAGAACTTTAAAGTTTGAAGTATTCTCAACTTGTCCGCGGACAACTAGCACACAGAAATGAACTTGTCCGTGTTTAAATTTTTCCCTAGTCGGACGAGTCGAAATAGAAATTCCACGCTCCTGGTAAAGAACACAGTTTACAAGTATTTTGGTATATGTAAACGTTGTTTCCTTTGGAAAGTACAAATTTTGAAAAAAGGTATTTGTAAACACAACCCATTTGTCATTTGTCTTCCATAAATGTTATTTCTGCTTGTCAACAAAACAAGAGTCTGTTTCAAAACGTCGTGTCTTGTTCATTAAATCCAGTTGTCATCTATGAACTTTATTAAATCACGCTGTGTTACTGCATTGTGTTTAACATGTTAAATAAGTTTCTTGGTGATAATTCTATGTGATATATGTCCTACAGATGGTTAGAGAACAGAACGTCCCCACAGAAACCTGTGACCACAACCGTCGGTGACCCTCACACACCGAACCAGCAGGGACAACTACGGGGACCTTTGGTGGCCTGGATATGGGGCGTACCTGACACAAAACATCAAAATAAGCCAAGCATCGGGCACCTGTTTGGGCATAAAAACTCAGGGGTTAGACCTAGTGTCAATCAACTAAGTACAGGACGTCACCCAGGCAGAGTTGGACAGTCCATTGCTGGAAATAAACTCGGAACGGGACATTCATCAACTGTTAATGAAGGCCAATTGAAGAAAGCTGACGGTCATCGAGGTGAACGTTACAGCCGACATCAAACTGGACAGCTTCGTGGACAATTCCACGTACAGAGGACGCCCTACTCTCACAGCAACGTGACAGGGGTTCATAAAACTTCAAGCAAAGGTCACGGGAGAGGTCATTTGGATTATCAAAATCAGGATTCGATTGAGGTCATCAGTCTGGACTACAGCGGAGTTACTCCCCTTGACGAACCATCTCGTTGGTGATTATACATCCGTATGAGAGAAGGTTGTTTAGAGATGTAATATGGAAACCTGCCTTTTGACTGAACGAAACATGTGTGGTATGTTGATATATTTCATGGCAGGAAACACAAGGGTTTATTTATCTGCTATATAAAATCTTTATGACATACATTCAAACATTTTGTGATTGTTTTATGTGGTTATCTTTGGAAAGCGGCCATTTAACAAACCGGTCTGATGTTCCAGTTTAGTTTAATCATAAACGAGCTACTTTGTAGTTACACATATAAATTCCCTTAGCAGGTATAGTTAACTTGAATCGAGTAGCTTGTTATCAAAGCATTGGATTGGTCGCTCTCTGACGGTTACAGCGACCGGCTGCGTTGATCTGTGTCTGATTAACGGGGTAATTAAGTGTGTAGTTGGTCAATTTCGCGGCTAGCAGTTTGAGTTAAAAGTAAAGTTCTGGGCCCCGTTCCTCAAAGCAATTTTAGGCTATGTTGATCGTACGTGATTTGAAAACGATGTCCTGTGAAGTTGTTTCTTATCATAGCTTCACGACTGTGGTAGTGCAGAGGTTCCACCGGCACCGGTTCCAAAGCGATCTCTGCGCTCCGACAGTCATAAGCCAATGTTATATTTTAGCACTTTCGATTAACTTACGAGCCTAAAAACTCTGTAAGGAACAAGGCTTAGTTCTGTTTTGTTCTGTTGCCAAATCATTATGTCGCAGTCGGACAGGGGGCTGTCGGATTAACAGGAGTTGAGACCATTGTGTTAAAGGGTTTCCTAGATTTATATCAGATTAAGGGCGGTTTCGGAGTAACGGGGGTCGGTTTAAGGGGTTTGACTGTACTTTAAAAAAACAAAAAAAAACAAACACGCAAAACCCTACAAAAATTGAAATCAAGTCAATGGATCATTGGGTTATGTTTATAAATGCTGAAAATCATTGTACATTATCGTCGACGGCTTTGTGAAATAAAGCTCACGTCTTTTGTGTTTGCAACAGCAAAAACAAATAATTTAAAATAAAATTATTTTTTTTAAAAGACTACCTGTACACTTTCCAGGTTGCTATTCATTCGGTAAACAAACTCAACATGGAAAATCTATAGCTTTTATTAAACCAAACTACATTTTGAAATATTTCCATATGACCATAATAAACGTCTCAATGACGGTTTATTTGTTTCAAGCTACTAATAGTGTACACATTGTACTTTAAACCTTTGCAACGTAAAAAAGTACTATGTTTCAATAAGAAATATAGACATTAATACGTTTTGTATTTCAAGTCTATGTTACGATAGGCAATTAAAATTAATGTCAAAACAATAAACAATAAATTATTTTAAACTGTCATATCACTGATAAAAGTAATTATTACAAGCTTACTTAATCTTATTAATATCAAAATATCTTTATTTTTAACAGACCAAAAGTGACCAAGTGAAAAAGTGGTTTACCAACAGGACGCTACTAAGATCATACCTTTATTTTATGTCAATTTCATATTGATCAATATTATTGTCATGTCTAACCTAAATAGATTGTTAAAACAATGAAACGTTTTAAGGTTTGATGACATGTCTTGGTTATAATGTGTTGAATCTGTATGCTGTTGTCAATAACACCATGTTTCATCTCATAAAACTGTTGAATATATGACTGTTAAGTAGGATAAGCACATTTGAAAAATGAATCAAACCATTCAAGTCACTATTGCATATTACGTTAAAGGAATGTTTATAATTTGATTAATCAAATATTTTTAATAGTAATTTTTGATTGCCATCACTCTTTAGAATACTATACGTACATGTTAATGTCTACTATCATTAACACACGGTAACACTACTAGGGGCTACAACTGCCAAAATCATTGTAAATTGGGCACTTTTCAAAGAAAAACTTATCCCTTGAAAAATGCACAATTTACAACGAATTTTGCACTTCAAAATCGTGGTAAACTGTAAAATGTTGTTTTTCTCTATGGAATAGTCAGAATTACAACAAATGTTGTTATTCGTACATCCAACACACAATTAGCGTTTAGGGTGCCGTTTCACGAAGACGTCGTAAACCAAGTCACCGAGACAATGGGTTTGCTTTACAAATGCCAAAAATTGGTTGTAAACTGTGCACTTTCCAAAGAACTTGTTTTATTTTGTGTACAGTTTACAACGACTTTTGATATCTGCAAGCCATTTTTGATATCTCCAAGCTAGTGACATGGTGTAGGAGGTCGCAGGTTTGTGAAAAGGTACTAAGTCATATTATATTTTTCTTGTGTACATATGAAATACATACATTAAAAAGAATTTACACAAAATTTCACAAACGTCTATTGACATGTATTTAAGGAGACAATTTCACGCCATGAAGTGATCATGTTTATATTTAATATATAAAAAATAAATTGTGAAATCCTTTAAATAAAAGTAATAAAAAACAAGTATTAACGATCCAGTCGTTAGAAAAGAAGTGTTAAAAGACAAACACAAACAACGACAACAAAGAAAAAAGGGTCGACAATTTCAATACTTTTTTTAGTTATCTCAATTTTTAAGAAGTTTAAGTTATTTTTCCAACACACAGTAACACAAGCCCCTCGGGCGGGATTTGAACCATGGCCAGAAAGGCCATAGTCAAGTGTCAAATCAACCACAATGGTTTTAAGACATAAAGGGAATAGTATCAAATAAAAATTATTCTTAGTAAAAGAAAGTTTAATAAACTATAAACAAAATGTCGTTTTAAGATAATATTAAATCAAGAAATAAAATAGAACATTACAAATAGTGGCATGAGTAAAACATACATACCAGTTCCTCACTTTTATGAATGTATGTAAACTATTCATTGGGCAATAATGACTGATTTCAAAGTTATTGGTCTCAAGGTTATACCATTCGCAAAGCTACTTGAAGGTTAACAAAGTAAAGAATTTGAATCACAACTTCTTTGTTGTTGAAGAGTGGCGTTTCAATGTAGATTCTCACACCAATATTAAGTATGTTATGATAATATAATTTGCTTGATAATGGTTTAAAATTTACATTGAAACCGCTACTCAAACTTGTCATCCATATACCTACATTTACATTATCACTCCAACTTCTAAATCCTACTCAAACTACTCGTCTGAAAGTTTCCCGCTCTAGACTGGATTCAAACCCAACGACTACCTGGTCCGTGTCCAGCACTACCCACTGCACTACCTTCCCCACCTTCTGTCCCTCCTCATGCCTTGGTGGCACGGTATTTATCTGCTCGACTTCGGACCAGTAGATCGTAGTTTGAATCCCTCCCGGAGGTTCAGGGTCATGCTCCAAGGTGCAAATCATGTCTACATGCAGTGATGATCTAGTACAAAGCTTCAATACACAAGCACACGCGGTTTGCAAGATTCTGTGGTTCGAACCCCGCTTTGTGTAAACCAAACTGTTGGCCCACTGTATGCTATAAATCTCTGTAAGACTCTTTACACTGTAAATGTCAACAAATACTCTGGGAATGCTTGCGTGTCATTAAATACAATGTACATGATTGGTGACGCCATGTCATTTACAACTGAATCACAAAGGTCATGTGCTTCTTGTCCTCCTGGCTTTGGTGGCGGTGTTCTCATCCCCTTTTTACCTGCTGCATAGATCCCAGACAATACCCGCGCGAGGTATATGAATCTGTTACCTGATGCGTCTTGGTTTGTGTAGTTAATTGAGTAGTTGGAATTGACAGCAAAGTAGACCCCTTCACCATACTTAGTTGCTGAATGTGGAAAAGATAAGTATTTTAATAAGCGAACAATAAATGTTGTCAATTACGTTGTTCAAAGGTTAGTTTTGAGGTTACGCAATTTACTCTTGCAATTCATGGTTTCATAATGTAATTAATGAAATATACACTTTAGTTTTTTGAGCACATGGGTGTAGAAGTAACGAGAACAGACACAAGTTACCAGTTACACACACCATCATGCACCAATAATCACATCATTATTGTGTTTACTGCTCAACAAATAATGGTTCCCAGACATTACTGCTTCAAAACTACGCCTCATGCATTCATATTTACATTTATTTAAGAATTTATTAATTTTTCGCATCAAATGAAGCTGACTCGACCATCTATCCACTGGTGCTACAGTTCTACTTTTAACAATTCAAATTTAGCGGACCATAACCAAGCGCTAAGCCAGACAGAAATTATTCCCCTGATATCGTAATTACCAAGCCAGAGAAAGGAATATGCAATTTTCATACCCTCTTCAGTTTATCGATGCCGGGATCGAACAATCCAAACCTGTCATCGTGTAGATTAACATAAAATTTGATCAAAAGACCGCGTTACCAATTCCAAGACATTTACCATTCTTTCCACAGTAGCTTCTGTTATAGCCATGCGTGTTGATGCTGTCAATGGAGTCGATGGAAGTTCCGTGCCACAGTCGCCTCTCGTTTTGGGTTCCTGGCGGATTCTGTTGCTCAAGCTGTTTCTTCTTCGCCGTGTATTGCTGGTAGAGAGATCGATTCTGTATTCGCCGTATCTGCAATGACAATAACATATATCAGAAACACTCTGTTTGTTATTTGAGTAAATTTCAATTCATAACAAATCAATTTTAATTTCACTTGCTTGAAAACGGTCAAAAGTACATGAAACGTCGCTACTAAGAAGTTATAATATATTTGCCATAATCTAATTTTGCCATCATCTCAACTTTTAAGTACTAGTCAAACAAAATGGAAAATAGTTGGTGTGTTTAGTAAATGCACAACTTACAACAATTTTAACAATTTTGTAAACTAAACCCATCAGATATTATTTACAAAGTAAAAAGTTAACAACATTTTGGCATTCGTAAACTAAACGCATTGGTTTTTTGGAAAGCATTTGTAAGCCAAGCATATTAGTTCCGTTAGAAAGTACACAGTTGATATGATTTGACATTGTTAAAACAAATCCATTGGTACTGCTTTTTTACAATATTTCTTTATGATCTCTCTGATTACCTTGAACAAGTTTTGTAGATTTTAGAAAAGTATTCTCAACTAGGTGATGCATAAGGATGATTAATAAACCCTATTACAACTAGTAATGTTCTTCATATGGACACATAGACACAGTGTGTTGTTTATTTAATGTTCTGCATATGACCATAAAGACATGGTATGTTGTTTATATACTTACATTGGTGACCTTTGCTGTTTTATGTCCTGCAGTCAGCAAAAACAACTGGTTAACTTCGTTGAACTCCGGGCCGTTAACAGGCACATCGGTGTAAAGAAGGTTGACATCATCTGTCATAGGAGCCCAGGTACTCGGGGGATCAAAGATTGACGCTGATGCCTCTGTGAAATTACAATCATTATTATTACCCCTATATTTCCTTAATCTTCATTTGTATATGCATTCGCCACAATAACCCAATAAACATTTGGTCAGTCTGGTTGATTTACAAATACCAAATGTGCTTTCACGTGTGCACATTCTAAAGAAAAACGTGTTTTTTTGGAAAGTGCACAGTTGAAAACCGATTTGGCATTTGTAAAGTGAAAAACTTAAATTTGTAAACTAAATCCAATGGGCTGGTAACATGGTTTACGAGCTCGTAGTGTTATCGCACCGTTGTAAAACGCAGGGGCAGATTTAGGTGTTGTTAGAGAGGTGTGGTGGGGAACGTGTGTGTGTAGGAAGGGGAAGAAACAATGTCAACAATAAACAAAGTGTTGGAAATATTGACTTGATACAGACAAATTGAAAACAACGCATGTTTACAAAAGTTTCAAAAGTCCGGCCCTCTGGACCCGTCACTGTATCGGCATTCTGGGGATGTAAAATAAACCAAGGCTAATTTATCTAACGCACTTAATATTTTTATATGCTTTTTTACCACTTAAACAACCCTTATTATTAAAGGCAAGGGCAGGTAACTCCTAAGTTGGCTGCCGACTTTGGTATGTAAAAAAAAATTTCTCTTATGCTTATTACGACAATCTTTGATGAATAAAACAGTGAATTAATTAGGGTGAGTAAAATATAACAATGAGATTTACAAAGATATAAGGAACAGCCAGGTAATCAACTATTTATATAATTAAATAGTTAGGCTGGTATGCTTTATGAACTAAACAAGAGTGGTTGTCAGGAAACAAAGCAATGTTTATTCTTACCTTGGAATAAGTCTCTTCGGACAATATTAATTTTTGTTTTGTTCCCTTTCAGCATGCCATTCATGTTGGAGAAATCAATGTCGAGTTCTCCTTTTGGCATTTTAGCTTTGTAGCTTGTTTTTTTTTTTTGATACGAGTTTTCAATCTTAGCATTGACCTTTGTTTCAAAGTTGTGCATCACACCCGTGGATTGATTGTTGTGTTCAAAGTAGCTCCACTGAATACTGCGCGACAGCAAGGACGCTCTCTCGGTCTCCCCCTCTTCTTTCTCAATATCACGCAGGTAGTTGCCCACCAGTATACGAGCCTCTCCCACCTGTTCAGTGAGACCAGTTATCTTCACAACCCCATTGTCTCTGTCAACCATCAGATCCACGTCAAACTGTTGTTTCAGTCTTCGAATCTGCAACAGTGATATGTGGATGTGATATGATCGTATCTGATACATAGTCGTGAGAGTATTACACCTTTAAGTTTGATTCGATTACCAATCTTCTTCTTCAACATAAACTTATAATTCAGGTCTTATAGATCAGTGGTGTGGAATTAATATGGCCGACTCGTCCGATTCAGGGAATTTTAAACACAGACAAGTTCGTTTTAGTGTGCTAGTTGTCCTCGGACAAGTAGAAAATATTTCAACCCTTAAAAGACTGAGCACAACACCTGTCAATTTTAATGTCCAAAATCCAACTTAAATGGGCTGTTGAACTGCTTCCCTGTAATAGTTTGTGTAAAAAGCTTCTTTTGGAGCTATTTTACACAAATTATAACAGGAAAGTTCTTTAACTGCACACGGTGGTTAAAGTTTTCAGTTATACTCACCCCAGTTCAGCACTGTAAGGGTTAGTCATTTAACATGGACAAGTGGAGATCAGCTGCAGACAAGTAGATTTAGTCTATTTACTTGTCAGTCAACAAGTTTTCAACAAATTATGGTATTTCCACACCCCTGTGGATTTCAACTTTCTGCGTATGTTCACGACCTTTTGGGACATATGATTGCTCCTTCACCAGGTGAATCTAATAAAGGAGCAAGCATATAACCGGAAAGGTCGCGAAAATATGTAAAAAAAAGTTGACATCTCCTAAATTATATTTTACAGTGGTCTCAAACCGGATGTTTTACTTTTTTGTGTATGAGATATTTGGTCTTGATGACATTAGGATTTGCTAAGATCACTTCAATATTTTTACTGGAAGTTTGGTTAAAGTAATATTTTAACAAAAAAATTCTACCTGTTCTCCAGTTAGTTTTGCGATCACTGGATCTGTTACATCCTTTGTTTTGAGTTCATTGTTGCATCTTCTGTCAAGTTCCTGAATACTTTGGTTGATTTGGTAAGCATCATCCGAGAAGAAGAAGAGATCAACTGAGCCCTGGGATATTCCTACAAACAGTAATTGTTCATGAATATATGTTAAAAATTGCATTTGTAATCATATTGATGATAATAACAATCAATATGCCAACTGGATGTGGTTCACACAGTTTTATTTTTTAAAAGTGCATTTTGTAAATAAATTTGATCTTTAAATACACGTTTTATAAAAAAAATTGTGTGTTAAAAATCTATCAGCCTAATGATAAGCCAACCGGGTCTTGGGCTCGGATGAGCTGTTAATGTATTCAAGTAAAATAGATTAACAAACACAGATGCGTTGACGTAATATTTTAAGTTGTATTTTATTACCTATGATAGAAATGTACTTGTGAAGTTGGAACAAACTGACACTGCAGGATTAATTAAAGCAATTTACTGTGTATTTGAATAATAACATGCGGCTTTTTGTGGGTTTTAACAATGGGTTAGTAGGCAAGGTTTACACATTAAAAAAGTGTGGATGCTCAGTCGGTGGCCTTTTCTGTCCTCAGAACAGGTAACCCTTATGTAACATCCTCGAGTATCCAGGGCTCCGTTTCAAGAAGAGGTCATAACTTTAAGGCGTCCTAAACCATGTCACTCGGCTAATGGATTTGGTCTACAAACACAAACAATCCTTGTAAACTGTGCACTTTCCAAAGGAAAACTTGTTACTTTGGAAAGAGCACAATTTACAAGGACTTTTTGAAATTGTTGTTTTTCTTTGGAAAGTGTACAGTTTACACGGTGTTTATGCATTTGTAGGCTAAATCCATTAACAGAGTGACATGGTGTAGGAGGTCGTAAAGTTATGACGTCTTTGTAAAACGGGACCCTGAGGAACTTCATTGTTGCAAAGGTTTTGTGAAGAAATAGGAAAAGG
This sequence comes from Calliostoma canaliculatum, assembly GCA_032361085.1. Lineage (NCBI taxonomy): Eukaryota > Metazoa > Mollusca > Gastropoda > Trochida > Calliostomatidae > Calliostoma > Calliostoma canaliculatum. The sequence continues at coordinate 9,948 of JAULCD010159581.1, forward strand.
TCATGTTTCTAAACAATAGAAATAAACCTCAGTTCACCTTTATCGATGTAGATCCTCTGTCTTATCGATGTTGTCTTCCCCCCTATGGATTCCCTTAGTTGACTTTTAAAGGGATTTAACATTGACTCTTTAAATACCACCACTCTGATATCGTTGACGTTGCCAGCTTGGGATTCGAACTCGGTCACGGCTGTTGCCATGATCTTCGCCATTTCACTAGGTGTGACATGGCCGGCACCTGAAACAAGCACTCTCGGATGAAGCTTCTCTAATTAACATTTTAGATGCTGAATGATGACAAACTGGATAATTTCGTGAATGACAACTTCTTTACAGATTTGGGTGCGAGGTTTCTCAGCAGAATCTGGTCCGTTGTCAAGCATAATGCTTGACAACGGTATCAGAATTTGTTACGAAACGCACCCCTCTCTATAAAAAAGGTGTCATCCAAAACCTTATTCAATTTGTCTTCTGATTGTATATTTGATAGTATTACGCAATTTTTTAACAGTTATAACATTAGCAATACATTTGTGCATTTTACGTTCAATTTAGCAGTGTGATTAACCTTTACAAAACGCATGTGATTATGCATATAATAACCATGCCAGGTGTTTACCAGTGCATATCTATTAGTTTATCCTCGATTATCAAGGCTGTGGTATTTAACTCTAATACATACCTTGGACACTTGTTGATCGTTTTGCTTTCAATGCACATAAAATTGACACTTATGGCAAACATTTTAGGTCTTTAAATTCTAAAACTATCCCAATTCTGTAACTAGTGATTTCCGGGTAATAATTAAATTTTAGCTTTCGTCTTGTGTGTAATAAAAAAACCCACTTCTATTCTACTTACAAAATAATTTTTGGTGCAAAGGATTTGATTAGATTATGGAGGTTTCGGGGTGTGTTAAAATGAAATTAAGATAACACCTAGGCCCGTTTTATGAAGACGTCATAACTTTACGACGTCCTAAACCACCTCACTGGGTTAATGAATTTGGTCTATAAATGCAGAAACTGGCTGTAAA
>JAULCD010159803.1:0-16953 GCA_032361085.1 Calliostoma canaliculatum
TCCTCAAGTTCTGTGAGGTAAGGGGTTAACTTATAAACAAAGTTATACATAGCATCACACCCTCCTTATTAACCCCTTTGTCCTCAAGTTCTGTGAGGTAAGGGGTTAACTCCTATACAAAGTTATGAATAGCTATAGACCTTCTTTGTTTTATTATCTTGTCATCTGAATGATGCCTGCTTCCAGTCCCCTGTCCCTTTTAACCCTTGGACTGCCAAGCTGAATTTAGTAAAAACCAAAACTGTGACTACTTTGTGGAGTTTAAACCAATCCTGTGATAATTTGTTTAAAAGAGCTCCTTCAGGAGCTCTTTCAAACAAATTATCACAGGGTTGGTTTTCAAAAGCCTATTTAGACTGAAGTTTGGACATTGAAGCCAAAAAATACTTGGCAAGCAAAGGGTTAAGAGTTAAATTGGATGTAAAGGGTTAACTTGTATTGAATAATGTCTGATATTTCACTGATGTGTTGCCTTTGTGTCAGCAATTATGAGTTTTAGAATGTAGCTTTACTCCATTTAGCAAGACGACAGTTAACAGTTAATGAATCATTTATGATCTGTTGCAGAGCGAAAGAATTTTATCATTTGTTCCACCTGATGGACATTTCCGACTTATGTCCTACCATATTGGTGCTCAGAAGTAAGTAACGAGAGCTGTGTGTTCACACGTATATTGACATACATGTATCAGTTGTTTTATGTCATTGTGTTTCTGTTTTCTGACTTACCTGCTTTGAGATTTTTGATTAACCCTTACTGTGCGTCTCGCATATATACGAGTCAGACTGCCTAAGCCAGACTGGCATGGATGTTCACTGAAACACTAATTGGCAAAGGCAAAAATGCTAAAAATTGCGAAAAAACCACCACTTGAAATAGATTGTTCAAAATAATACAACATGGTAAGGGTTAAGCATATACTGTGGTAGTTTGTTTTTAAATAGTTTGTGCAGGAAAACTCTTGTCAATAAACTACAATAGGATATATTTTGACAAAATAGGGTTGTCAGAGTTTTAAGTTCTGAAAAGTCAATTAAGCACTCTAAGGCTAAATGAATGACTTATAGAGGATTTGATATTTGAAAATATCCAGTTATTCTTATTGTGCTTTTGAAAAATTAGAAGAAAACATAAATTTTTGCAGTTAAAAAAATGTCCCTGAAAATAATATAATCTCTCTTTTATATTCAGCATGGTTGCCATTCCAATCTATCTTCGACACAGTATCATGATCAGAGAGGGGAGCGCGGGTCGATTTGACGTCACCATTGGTCCAAAACAGTCTATGGGAAAAACAGTAAGCAAAGCCAGCAATGATATTGCTTCTCATCTGTTTATTGGAGTTTATGATAAGAGGCCCGTTCCACAAAGTTATCGTAAGCTGAGACAGATTTCGTGATCATTGAACACTTCCTCTACTAATTTTTGCCCCAAGACCACACCGTCTCATCGCTGTACGCATATTTAGTGTCATCACCGGAAGTCTGTACGGTGTCATCACAAAACAGTAACTTTGGCGCACATGTGCGCCTAGTAAAGTTGTCATAACTTGTATGGTAAACAGTCTAAATTATCACCACTTGCACAATTTTATACATAATTGATCGATAAATACATATAAAAATTTAAAGACTTCAGGTGATGACACCAAATATGCGTACAGCGATGAGACGGTGTGGAGACACAGACTGAAAAGCTAGTGGTGTCACTTGTGGCAAGTGGCTTTTTTCGAAGTGCGCCTCTGTTCACCAAGCAGTATAAATTGGTATCTGGTATAGAAGATATTTGTAACGTGAGTGTTAACGTTCTAGCGCCTAACAGTCCCCAGAAAGTTGAGATAGAAAATGAATAAATACACAAATAATATAACAATTGCATGGGAATTTTAGAAGTGGTATGGTGTAATGAGAAAAAGTTACGTATGGATTTCACACATCTTTGTGCTACGTTTTGGTAGAGCTTCTTAAACTGTAATCTAACATTATGCTCGATGACGTATAAGAAGCTACACCGAAATGTAACACATTGTAAATATAAAAGCAACTTTCTCCATATAATACATAATAAAGTTTTATAGTTTGGACATTCAAATTTGTAGTTTTTAGTTCACTGAAAGTATATTTGTTACCAAAAGCAAACATACCATTCAACCCAAAATTGATTTATTGGTTAACATCATCAGTATCTTTAAGTCTTTAGAAAGATCACATGACAATGTGAGAGTAGACAGTGTAATCTGTCTAAACCATGTTCTCTGGTCCTTACATCTTTATTTGATCGTGTGTCTCGTTCACGAGCGAGATTCCATTGTACTTATAATGAGACCATTGTATCAATACGGATTCATGTCACTCAAAGAGTAAGTTGTAGCGATGCACATGATCGTTGCTGCAGTTTACCAATGAATTCAGTTACTAAATGCCACAATTGTTGTAAACTGTGCACTTTCCGAAGAAAAACTTTTTGACATTCGTAAACCAAACCTAGTTGCATTGTTTTCAATAAAACAATTTTTTAATACAATGTTCTTGTTTTGACATCCTAAATACTAATTATTTCATTATTGTGTGGGATTATAACACTGTTACTAATGATTGTCAACTTCTTCATTGTCCAAGTGCAATGTTTCGATGTAGATGCTGACATTTTATAATATATTTTTATAATGATAATGGTGACCCAGGATAACGGTGTTAGGTTATTTACGGTTATTTATTACAGAGGGCGCTGACCATTTCGTCTTTCCTGCCTTTGAAAACATTGGCCGTTACTTGTGCTGTCTAGTTTTTATGTCCCTCCATTACACATGTCCTTTGTTAATGACCCCCCAACTCAACCACCATGATGTCACACGCCCATCGGAATCAAAGTCTGCCCTATTATATTTTGGCCTACCTTGACGGTATCTCATTTGTTTGCTAGCCCCCTCTAATCACAAGTTGACAACCATAAGTTACTGTCATATTCCTGAACAATAATGCAAAACTCTGATAAAACAGCCCGAGTCGTATTGTGTACATTGTTGGCATTTTATTCTGAAATGAGAAAGTGAGTTGCCTGTTTGACACCTTAAGACTAAGACATGAAGTATCGCGAAGACCAATAGCTTTGAAGAGATCTAATAATACTTGGAAATGACAACAATAACTAACTAAATAAAATATTATGGAAAATAAGTAAAAACAATTAAAAAACAACCAAAAACCTACAATTAAATAAGATTATGAACACTACTATCTGAATATTTTGAAACAGACTCATTAATAAGTTCAAACAAATATTGTAAGTTTTAATGTCATAAATGTATTATAACTCAGCTATGTAAATAAAATACATATGTGTATTAAAACAAAATTGACCAAATATCAAATACATATATATCCAATTAATCAGTAACAGCACCAGTAATATTTTAAAATAAATGTATATAAATAAAACGTAAACACAAAAAGATAATTGGACAACACACACAAAAAATTTTGAAAGTTTGGATGTTAAATAAAATCTATTTTTTAGATCTGAAGTACAATTCTGATGGTCTAGATCTTAAATAAATTCTGAATGTCTAGATCTGAAGTACATTTCTGAATGTTTAGATGTGAACCAACATTCTTAACGTTTAGATTTGAAATACATTTGTGAATGTCTAGTTTGGAAATACAAATTCTAAAGGTTTAGATCCGAAATACAATTCTGAATGTCTAGATCCTAAGTACAATAATGAATGTCTAGATCCTAAGTACAATAGTAAATGTCTAGATCCTAAGTACAATAATGAATGTCTAGATCCTAAGTACAATAATGAATGTCTAGATTTGAACCAAATTTCTGAAGGTCTAGATCTGAAACAAATTGCTAAAGTTCGATTATTACGATTGTTTAACTAACTGTCTAAAGGTCTGAGTCTCAACCATGTTTAATGACGGTGTAAGCATATGCCCGGAAACTTTGTACAATTACAAATAAGAAGTCGACAATTAAAAGTCCTGAAGGTGTGTCTGTATCGCCATGGGGCAGGAGTTGCATACAAATCAGTCTTATTTCAGCCTAACATATGTTTGTTTTTAGTAAAAATTCTGTTTTATATTCAATTTTAATACGAACCATATGCCGTTGCTTATCAACGCTCGATAACCTTAGAATCCTCAAACCAGATGTTTAATACTAGCTACCTGGCAACTGGCTTTTCCTCCTCGAGTTTTGTGTCGCAAGTGCTTTAATTTACATAAAGTCCGAACTGTTAAATGAGAACAGTCAGTACATCTCTTATTTTTGGTGCAATCACCAAATCTCAATGCTAAAAGTCAATCACGACATCTGGCCCCTGTTTCACAAAGACGTCATAACTTTACGACGTCGCAAACCATGTCACTTGAATAATGCATTTGGTTTACTAATGCAAGAAATCGTTGTAAACTGTGCACTTTCCAAAGAAAAACAAGTGTTTCTTTGGGAAGTGCACAGTTTACATCGATTTTTGCATTTGTTAAACAAATCCATTTACCCTAAGTGACATGGTTTACGACGTCGTAAAGTTATGACATCTTTATGAAACGGGGCCCAGGAGTGAGGGTTAACAAGGGATAACGTGTGTGAACAGTCACCACACACTCTCTTGGGCGCCATGTTGGCTGTGAATCAAGTAGCCCCAGCAAAGTCAAAACAACATGTCAATTTCCGTGAGTCTGTCCCCGGAACAAAACTACCTAAACTTGCAAATCACAAACAGCATATTTTGTAAGAAAAGTAGGTGTTCTTACAAAATAACAATCCAATAATTGAGAATTAGTGTGAGCACAGATATTCTCTGTCGTGGCACAGTGACTCGAACAGTGATGGGGGAGACAAGGAGCATACAACCCGAGAAGAAAAGGCCGGTTGCCGGGTGGTGAGTATTAAACTTTTGGATTAAGGATTCGTCAGTTATCGAGAATCCATAAACAAAAACATATGGTTTGTATTGAAATTGATAAAACAAAAGTTTTTTAGCGCTCGGTCGCTGACTTATCAGTTCCAAAGTTTTATCCTAAAGGAAATTTTGCGGCACGAGAGTGTGTAGATGAAAGGTAAAAAGTCTTTGTGAAGAGTTTTTGAAACGAGAGTGGTCAGATTAACGCCTGGCAAGAACTTTGTGGAATGAGATCTTCACCAAAATAGCCGTCTTCAACCTTGTACAAAAGCTTCGCTTCTGGTTGTTTTTATGGTCAGTCGTCGGGTGTTTGCATCGGAGCAACTTTGTTACAGCAAGGAGGACAACTGAAAAGACAAACATGAACACAACTAGTCAATGTTGTAGGTGGTTCTCTAGATTAAACATGGGGTTGCAATGAACTAGAATGAAACTGTTTATTGTGCCCAAAATTATCTTTCCTATTACAAAAGTTATAATTTTGGGAGGTCCGGGTTTTTTAGCTTATGTAATTTCGCTTACTAATATATTTGTTATGACTTATACATCTGTGTTTGTTCTTACGTCCTGACCACTGTGGCCCAAATCAATCTTAGTGCTAAGTTGATCGTTAGTGATTTTCTAAGCACCATCATGTGGAGTTGTTTCGTATTATAGGTTTACGACTGTGGTAGTACAGAAATTGACTTAGAACCGATCTATGCGCTACGGTTGCCGCTATTTGCTTTAATATTGCCCAAGCTACGTTAACCAATAACTCACTTACTTACTGCGCTACGACAGTCGTAAGTCAATATTATATGTTAGCACTTAGGATCAACTTAGCCTAAGAACGCTTTAAAGAATAGGGTCTTGGTTAAATCTGGAAAACTTTAATATACATTTTCTATTTCTACTTAAGAAATACACTAAAGGCTCTGACACTAAGGAACATCCCCGAGTAACTTACAAGAAATTAACAGTTTCTTTAAATAAAAAAATCTTAATTGAACTTTTAAAAATTTGAAAATATAAATATTATACAAATAAAATACATCATTAAGAAATTACACTGAGGCTGTTCTGTAGAACTGCACATTTGCATTTGAGTTAAAAACTTTCCAAATATAATTGTTTTATTTAAACTCTATCAGCCCCTATGCACATACTTAGAAACAGACTATCTAAAAGCAATACAAAACATACCTCTGAATTCACTACCTTTCATTCTGGCCTCACATTCAGCCCACATAAGTATCAGATTCAATGCAGGATGAGTGGGTTTAAGTTGGGTTTTTTGCTATTTTCAATGATTTGTAGGTATCTCGTGAAGGCGGCGGTAATTTTATGCAAAGCATATTTTTTTCAATTTAACATGAAGAGAATCTTACCTCCGTTGTCTCCTGATATCAAATACATTGTATATCAAAGAGTTTTAATATATTTGATTTTATGAGACACGAGGGCGAGATTTTATTTATCATTCAAAATCAGTCTGATGACATTAATCAATCATTTTGTAAATATGTAATGACATTTTTTTCTGTGCCGAAAGACAGAACAATGCTGCTGCATACTCATTGTAACGTCATACTTATGGGAAAGTGGGTATGATGTGATGCCGGGGATGAAATGACATCAATTTTGACGATATCTCGCAGAAGATATTGTTTGATCTCACACAAGCATCTCTTGTGTGAGCCAATTTTGGATGATAAAATCAATTCTGTTCTCCCACTAGCTCCACATCACTATGAACTGAAATAATATGTAATAGTGCTGTGCCCAATCAACACTAAAACTCTACAGATGTTCACAAGTAAATTGCTCTTAGTAGAAAGCTGAAAGCAAGTAGTAAAATAATCCAAATCCATATCTATAGAAGCGAATACCACATCGATCTGATTCAACTTGGCTGTTCACATCAGAAGTACAGGAAGCCAAGGCTGAGCGTAGAGTGGCAGAGAGAAGGTGGCGGAAGACCCGTCTCGAAGTAGATCGTCAGATCTACTGTACTCTCAGAAACAAGGTGTCACTCACGGTAAAGCGGTCAAAACAAGAATTCATGAACAGTAAAATTCAAGAAAGTAAGTCAGATTCTAAGGCACTGTATAAGTTAATGTTTGCACTGATGGGAAAAGAGAAAAACTCTTCTTTGCCAAGCATGGGAAACTCCAAGGATATAGCAACATCGTTCTCGGATTATTTCTGTAGTAAAATAGAAAGAATCAGAGAAAGTTTCTCAGATGCAGATGCTAAAGATGAAGATGAAGATCCCAACATTGTGACAGAGGGACTTCTCACGGACTTCAGACCTTTCACGGACACTGAAGTGTTGCAGCTAATACGGAAAGCCACTCCTACATCTTGTGTGCTAGACCCCATCCCTACTAAAGTCCTTCTAGAAAATATTGACATCCTTCTCCCTGTGTTTGTAAATATTGTAAATAGTTGCTTGAAAACTGGGGTTATGCCCCTTGCCTTCAAAAAAGCAATAGTGAAACCCCTATTGAAAAAGCCATCCTTGAACAGTGAGGAATTTAAAAACTTTCGCCCAGTATCAAACCTTTCTTTCATTTCAAAATTGGTTGAGCGTGCCGTGGGTGAGAGACTTGGTGAACATCTACGATCCCATGATCTGTATGACCCCTTCCAATCTGCCTATCGTCAAGGACACAGTACGGAGACTGCGCTACTTCGGGTTCTTAACGATTTGAGAATCGGGGTGGATCAAGGGAATATCGCTTTGCTGGTTTTGTTAGACTTGAGTGCCGCATTCGACACGATAGACCATGGTCTCTTGCTGTCTAGACTACAACATGACTTTGGTGTCTCAGGTCATGCACTGATGTGGATCAAGTCCTATCTGTCGCAGCGATATCAGTGTGTATTCATTGATGGAGTGACGTCTGATCCAGTGCAATTGACCTGTGGAGTTCCTCAGGGGTCAGTTCTTGGCCCGGTCTTGTTTATATTGTACACAGCACAGCTTGGTAAGGTGATTGATGAACATCACATTAAAAGACATCAATATGCCGATGATTCCCAGCTCATTAACATCTTCGACTCCAAACCCTCTACGACTTCACTGACAGTTGAAAAGACATCTCAATGCTGTAATGATATTAAATCGTGGATGCTGGAAAATCGCCTAAAATTAAATGATGAAAAAACAGAATGTTTACTAGTTGGTCCAAGAAACAGACGTACACAGTGCAACTTGCAATCTCTTCAAGTTGGAAATAGTGTCATCCATCCATCATCATCAGTGAAAGATCTTGGCGTCATCCTGGACTCTGACCTTACCTTAGAGAACCATATCAATCACCTCCTGAGAACATGCTTCCTCCAGCTGAGAAACATAGGAGCAATAAGGAAATATCTCACTCAGCAGTCAGCTGTGGTTCTTGTTCTGTCCCTTGTTATGTCCAAGGTAGACTACTGCAACAGCTTATTGGCTTCTGCTCCCGAAACTTTGGTCAAAAAACTACAGCGAATACAAAACACTTGTGCAAGAATAGTTACACGCTGTTCAAAGTTCAGCCACATAAGACCAATTCTACAAGAACTACACTGGCTGCCTGTGCGCCAAAGGATTTCTTTTAAAATTCTGTGCTTAGTCTTCCGGTGTGTCATGGGCACTGCTCCTGGCTATCTCAGTGATCTTGTTAAGACATACACACCAGCTCGATCACTGAGATCTGAGGGACAACATCTGCTGTGTGTACCGAAAGTCAACACCCTCAGCTATGGCCAGCGTTCTTTTGCTTTCTCAGCGGCTTCAGAATGGAACATTCTACCTCTAAGACTTCGAGAACTACAATCACTTCAATCCTTTAGATCAGAAATTAAAACTCATCTTTTTAAAATAGCCTACCCCAACTTTTGAATTCTCCACTTTCATGTCCAAAAATAGTGTTGCTGGCATTAATATATTGACACTCTGGGCGCTACGAGCATGCATTGTGCGTGGAGATATGCGCAATAGAAATGGACTATTATTATATTATTATTATTACTTTCACCCGGGGTATTTCGCCGAAGGAAAATGCACAAAACACCCCAGTAAGCTGACTGACAACATGGTATGCCAAGGGAGGTAATTACATACATTAACAAGCAAAAATGTTTGAAGATATAATGCAGCCAAAATATGTGACAAACAGCAAGTTAAAATGAATAAGTAGTAGAGTCGAATCAATGTGAATTTCGTCTTCCCTGACTTGAAAATATTAACTTCCAGATTCTAATAGTTGTCAAGCCATCAGGACAAAAACTTAATATATAATTCATGATTACCAATGGTACATCACGACTTTTAAATTTTAGTTTAAAGTTGGTTACTTAGGTTAGATAAAAACTTGAAAATAGAAACAATAGTTTTAAGAAACACATTAACATGACTTTTACCACAAACTGTTTTTTTCAAAGCTAAAACAAATATAGTCACCAATATAAATCATGATATACAAATGTCAGATATGTACCGACAGCAATATGCTTGGTAGGATTGCAGTGGACAACAGACCAAGATATTTTAGGTTCGAATCCCATGGTTTTAGTAATTTGGTGTCATTATATGTGTAATAAATAATTTTGCATGCAAAAACAAGCTGACATTCTGTTAAAACACACCACCCTTGTAACTAGCCACATATTGGGTCATGATGCTGTGTTTGTGTGTGTGTGTGTGTGTGTGTGTGTGTGTGTATGTATGTATGTGTATGTATGTGTGTGTAAATGTGTGTATGTGTGTATGTGAGTATATGTATGTACATATGTGTATGTCTGTGTATGTGCATGTGTGCGTACATGTGTGTATGTTTTGTTTTGTGACTATATGTGTGCAAGTGTGCATATGTTAGTATGTCTTTGTGGGTGTAATGGGTACCTCTTAAAAACAAACACTCTTCAACCAATACAAAAATGTCAATAAAATGTAAAAAAACAAAGCAAAAAAATCCTAAACTACAACCACACAACAACAGAAACACCAAAACAAACATAACGTTATTTTGAAAACACTGTCCAAGTCGCACATAATACTGTGAATACCTTGAGTCAACAATTTGACACGAATATAACCTAGAAATATGCTGAACAAGGGGATAACCCTAATCGTGTGGCTCAAGGAAATATCCGGATCTTGACCCGGACATAGACAGAAAGGCGGCTATGTAATTAGGATATGCGAAACCCTTAAAAAGTTTGGGACACGCCACTCAGGATAACGTCTTGAAAACAACCCGCACGGTGAGGGATAAGGATAGTATCGTTTTGGTTTTTTTGTGATTTTTATGTATGCTACAGGATTATAGATTTTCAAAATACACAAGGAGCATCACAAATCTGCGTTGCTATAACATGATATTTGTTTCAGGAAATAAATAGAAAATATAAATATTTAGTGTTTTCAAACAAAACATTCGAAATCAGTATTTTAAACTATTCTAGCCGATGGTCCTTCACACTGTTTGAGCGCTCCTTGAGACGAGGTTAACGTCAAAAAAGGTGAGAAATGTGTTTCTGTGAACATAAAAGCATTGAAGTTGCTATATGTATTTTAAATACTAAATACATATCAAACATAAGATTTGTCAATTCCTTATGGGTGTTAATAGTTTAGAACAATAAATGGAACTTAATGTGATAGTAAGCGTTTCCTAATGAATAAACTGAACAAAATCAAAAGCACATTTACGAAACTGCTGCTTTTTAATAGTAACGCTTATTTACAATTCTGAATTTGCATTTATAATCAAAGAACACTGCATAGAGTTATGTTGATGCGGTTCGAAGGCCCATCACCAACGCCGTCGTTGTCAGTTGAAATTCCGCCAGAGTGACAAGCATTCATACGGCAAACAAGAATCAATGCGATTAACTGGCCAGCATATTCATTAGATCTTAACCCGACTGAGCATTTATGGTATAAGCTCGGGAGACGTATTCATGGATGTCAGCCAACGCCAGCCAACGTTACAGAATTGACCTTGGCCCTGCAAGAATGAAGAGACATTCCCATGGCACACATTGACATTTGACACACTCTTTCCGATTTCGAGGAATTCAGCAATTCATCATTCTCATTTAGTGTCAAACGGACAAAAGCAGGGGGCCTTACCTGTAAAGTAAGGACGTAGTCGAGAGTGACAGGGTATAGATGGGGACAGTTCAACCCATTCTCCCAAAATAATTATCACTAGAAATTTGTTTGAGAAATTAATTAGCGGATTTTCATTGGTTTGATGAGATTTCCTATGGAAATCATCAAACCAATTAAAATCCGCTAAATAATTTCTATAAAAAAAAATTCCAGTGCATATAAACCTATCAATGAATTGTCCCCTTATACTGGAGGTACTGAATTTTCGTGTAATGACTACTTGCAGTTGAAGGTTTTACTTCTGAAAAGCAAGACTCGGTAGGAAGTCTTACTTTCAAAAAGTAACTTCCGGTATCAGGTCTTACTTTTAAAAGAAAGACTTCTTACCGAGTTTTACTTTTGAAAGTAAGACCTCCTACCGGGTTTTACCTGTGAAAGTAGGATCTGTCCCAGATTTCTCGAAACACTTAACGTTTAAGTAAATTTATTTTTTAAATTTAGATTTTTGACATTTTAAAAAAGCCCCAAAAGACCGTGTAAAACGACCATATTACTGGGTTTGAGTTCAAATCATATTTTGTACTTAGAAATATGTTTTATATCTATTTATGAACTTTGAGTTTTAGTTCCTACTCGAATGTGTGTTTGAGAAATCTAAGTGTGGTTAAGATATGCGATTTATTAAAAATCCTTCCATATAAACAACACAAAGCAATCTCAGAAAACTTCAGTTGAAGTTAATAGTTAAACTATACTTTTTCTCCCTACATTTTGTACAGTCAACAGAATCTTGCTGACGTTTCTGTTCCGCTTCAGGAGTTTCAAGAGTTAGTTCAGTTTACTGGGTTTGAGTTCAAATCATATTTTCAATCTTCAGTTTGGAAAGACATGTTTTAAATTATACTCCAAATACATTCCTTAAACTGTACAGTTTAGTATATGTTATGATTTATACTATTGACAGGCACTTAAATTAACTAGCAAATTAATAATGCTTATTTAAAGTTTGGAATACTTGTATCCAGTGTTACATCATTAACCTACAACCGGTTGTTGCAATAACAGTTCAGTAGATTTCAAAACTCTTTCCAAAAAATTCAACAGGGTGTGGGTCAATGTGCAAATAAGACTAGATACTCATCGGTTTGCTCACAGATAATTTGTTCTGAAACACCTGAACGGTAGAGGCGAGTCGATTTTGTATTTTGTGTTTTGCGGAATTCTCTTCTCAATTTTATCGTTTAATTCCGTTTCATTCAATGGTTCTTTGAAGCGAAAAAGAAATTTTTCCTCACTCGCCACTTTATCACTCTTCTTGGTTGTTTTAGACTGTGTTATGAACAGCTCACTATCACTGTCCCTCTCGTCTATCGTGTCGCCTTCAAATGACCTTTCTCATAGGCCACGTGGCCCCTCGCAGCAAGGAAATAAATTTGTGAATTTCCTGCAAACATGTGAGATGATTGGCTTGACTCCATTGTCACGAATGGCAAAGTTGTTTTGTTGCGTCATTGCCTCAAGTCAAAGCATTCGGTTATAATAATTAAGATTTTATACTTGATATAAATGTCCGTATGGTTGACAACTTCTTCCTCGCCCTATGGGTCAACGTTTCAGTATAGCTTCGTTGTCAGGCATGAATTGTCTCAAACTTCTCAAAGGTTCATTCTATTAATACCTAATAACCATACACGTGGGGTAAATTTTAAACAATGCTAACATTTTTTCAAAACAAGTGAAATAGATCAAACGATATTTCCTAGAATATAACGTCACAAATAAAGTCATTTCATTGTAGTGATATTTCCGGCATGACACTATACCCATCGTCCCATCAGAGTAATGTCACAATGAGTGTGCAGCACATTGTTCTAGCTGATGGCAGCACAGAAAAAAATCATTAAGCATTTACTAAAGTATAGATTGATGTCATCATATTGATTTTGAATGAAACATAGAATCTCACCCTAGTGTCTCCTGATATCAAATATACCAACAATCACATTTTGAGAGGAATTTTAGAAGTTGTGTGGGAATATAACAAAGCTTATGGTTGTAGTCTTCTTTCTTGTCTGAGTGCGACGTTTCGGTGTAGGTACTAACACCGCTATCAAGCGTATGGTACACATTGTGAGGTATAGTTCTTCTCATATACATGTATAGAAGTCATTTGCATAAAGATGCCATGAGGTTAATAGATGACTTGATATAAAACAGTAAGTTGTTAAAACAACAAACTTAACAAGCTGTAGGCTGGCTGTAACAACATTATAACGGATGAATGGGCGACGCCTTCTGTACTTCATAGGATTAACAGAAGACAGAGATGACACATTAATTGTGTTGCTACAAGCAATTAGAATGTACAAAGTCTAAGGTTTAACTAATTACGATATAGAAGCCAGAGAGCGAATTAACTTAATGAGATGATTTAAAGTGCATTTATACACACAATTTCAACCCTTTTAAACAAAAAATAATTTGAAAATGTTTAACAGGGGAAAGTATTAATTTGACCATGTGTTAAATTGTATTAACTGTAATAATTTTTATACATATAATTTTTGAAAAATCACATTTTAATAAAGTTCCATAAGTTTGTCATTAATTACCTCCCTTTTTGTGACGTAATTGAAGACGTTATCAACTAATCAGAATCATTCACCTACAACATGTGTTCTTTTATGAGTTTGACTGCGCGTAAGGTAGGCCTGTTATAAATAGCTGAGTCACCCTGACTGCCAATGCTTCACCAACATGTTACAACATTGTTCCACAATTGTATCTTTTTTGGCACTCAATGACCGTGGCTGCCTGACATGGTTCGGTCAGTGTTTGAATTTCGGGGCAACTTTTAAGCACTGAATTAAAATAATAGGATTCAAAATTATGAACTGGATACGAGTCGAAGCAGGAAGCCATGTTTGATTTCGTCTTCAATTATGTCACAACAAAGTGAGGCAATCCATGAACCGTTTGTGTCTTTTGACAAACATGTTAAAAAGAGACAGTTTAAAATCCCAAATTATAAAAGTTTTGCTTTGTCAGACACTTTTAATTGTTTTGTATATTTAAAAGAAAACACATTTTTAACCCTATGCAATTACTTTTTTAGCAATTTAAGAAAAATAACTTTTTTGTTTGTACAAATGCACTTTAAGTGATTAAATATATACAGGAGTAAATAAGGTCATTGTAGGAAGTGGGGATAGGGTAGCCTTGGTCACGGTTGAGAGAGGGTTTGATGCGGCGGATGTTGATTGCTTCTGAGTATTTTCTGAGTTTGTAATCGTTGATGTTGCTTTTGAGGATCGTGACACTGTCCTATTGGATGTTGTGGTGGGGAAATTGTTGAATATTGTCTGAAATAGCTGATTCAGAAGCAATCAACACCCGCCGCATCAAACCCTCTCTCAACCGTGACCCCACATATGTACCATATGCTTGATAACTGTCGCACTAAGACAATAAAGAAGTTGACAACCATAAAAAAAACTTTGTTATATTCCCAAACAACTTCTAAAATGGCTCTCAAAGATTTAGATTTTAATTGACTAATATTAAAATTGTTTATGTCAGTGCTTGCAAATTGTTAACAAGATAATTAATGGAAAATACATTTTTTTCATACAATCTTACAAAATGACAGTGATTGTAAAAAGTCCTCTGGGGACTTTTTTAAAACAAGCCACTACAGAATAGGTTTTTGATAGCACAAGGTGGTCACAATTTTAATTTTTACTCAAATCAATTCAAAGTTCACAGGGTTAAATCTATTTTGAAATCTTTAAATTGCAAATTATAAAATGTTAAAAAATAAATTGTAAAATTTAATAGTTACATAAACCTGTTTTTATACCATTTATGTTACAGTTAAAAATCCAGTACCCCTGAAAACATGGCCTGGGAGTTCGTTAGGAAAGCTGCTCCATTTGTTATTGGTGCTCTCGCAGTTCCAATAGCAGTGCCGTTTGTCATCGGAGCTGCAGGATTCGGAGCTGGTGGGATTGCCGCTGGGAGCATTGCGGCTAAAACTATGGCAGCTGCTGCGGTTGCCAATGGAGGCGGGGTGGCAGCAGGGGGTGCAGTGGCTGTTTGTCAGTCTATCGGAGCAGCAGGGCTTGGCGCCGCAGGAACAGCTGTTGGAGCTACAGTTGGTGCAGCCCTTGGCGGTGGGGCCAGAGCTGTAGACTCGTTGCTAAGGAATTAGGAAAAATGAACTGTTTGGATCCTTGCTGAAAAAGGAATTTGTAAATGAGCTTTGCATCCTTGATTTTCACTTTACAATTTATGTAAACAAAAATTGATTTATTTATATTTGAAAGATGGAAGAGACTGTTATTGTTTCTGGTTTTATTTTGGTATTTTTGTGCTTGTCGATTTATATCTTGCGTCCACAAAAATTTGAATTGTTTACATTTAGGAGGTGGAAGGCAAATTTGATGTTTTCTGAATTAGGTTACATTTAAAGGTGATGGAGTTGTACAGTTAACCTTTAGCCTGCTGGATTGTTTCATGACGTTGCCCTGTGTACGCTGGATTGTTTTCAGCAGAAATTGACATTTTGGGTGGTGTCAACAGAATGATCTGCAAATTTCGCCACGTTCTCTTTTTAACAAGTTATCACAGGATAGGTTTTCAACAGCACAAGGTGGTCACAGTTTCAAGACTGCTGAAATCAACTCAGCATTTTAAAGGTTGAACTCAGTGTCATCATTTGTCAAATTTAATGTCAAATGTCAAACCTGGCTGTTCAAGACATGTGGTAATTGTTCTTTTTTAAAAATTACCACAGGATAGGTTTTTAGAATGTGGCCACACTTCCAAGTCTCAACTTCATTTCCCACATTCAAGATGAACTGCAGTTGTTAAGAATTTTAAGTTATATCATTAAGCTATATTTTGCAATGACAAAATAAATAGTGAAATTAGACCATTTTGATTGGTTTTTTTAATTTAATTTATTTCTCAAAGGCCAGCGATTTTGTCTGAGGTAATCTCGCTGGCTCCTTCATGACGTCACAACTAGGTATTTTGATTCACGGGTGAGTAAATGAGTGAGTGAAATAGAATTTTACATGGCTTTCAGCAATATTTCAGCCATATATCGCCAAGTGGTGTACAAGAGGCACACCGATGGAGTAACAGAAGATGAGAAAAAGAGAGTGACCGAAAGAAAAGCTACAGCAAAAAATCCCTATTTTAGACGGCTTGTACAACAAGCATGGGGTTACTGGGGTCCTATTCTTCCCAGTGTCCGAAGACACTCCCCGGAAACCCCATGGGGGATCCATGGGCGAAGAGTGCTCAGTGGTAATACCACCATTTTAACAATTCTATTTTTTATCTGGATAAATAAATCGTCTTTTTGTGAAAGAAAATTAGTCAAAAAGTGCAAACACAGTAAATAACTATATGTAAATCTAAACCTACATGTACGCATAAATGTGACTAATTTGTGCTGTCATATAGGAGCCGGCGAGATCATCTCAATCGAAATTGTGCGATCGTGACGAATGAAGTCATTTTTCAAAATGGTATGGTTTCACTATTTATAGTCTGATTTTAGTTCTGTAAATGAACACAACATCGTTGCAAATGTGAAATAATAAAGTTTAATTTCATTTTATATCTAACGATTTAATCATAACATTTGCATTGGTGGAGTTTTATAATAAATTTATTAATATATATTTTATTGTATATTATTTCTATGATGTGTTATTCAATATAATCTGAATTTTAACTGATGTTGGGAGTTTTACCATTTTACCATAATGCTTTGTCACAAGTTGCATTTTACATTATTTAGTCATAGCGTTTTAGTTTTAACATTTAACAAGTTTTTATTCTTAGAGTGATAAGCATGATAATTGTTCATTAATACCTAAATTCCAATCTAAATCAGCTGTTAAGAATCTATCATGTGGTAATTTGTTTAGAAGAGCTCCTTTAGGA
>JAULCD010159804.1:0-10981 GCA_032361085.1 Calliostoma canaliculatum
AAATATTCAACGGTTTTCGAGTTCTGCTCCGGAAACGAAATGTGACATCGGCAGCCGGACGGACGGACACGCTGAGCGCTATATACCCCCGCCTTACTTCGTAAGCGGGGGTATAATAAGCAGACTAAAACTGGCAACCTTACATTTACAACCCCGACTTCTGAAAAGAACTAAATCTGTGTTGTAGCAGGAATCCAACTCATTATAGATCAATGCCCATGATGGTCAAAAGCAAAAGTTGCCTCCAATCGTATGTTGACTGAAAATAAGTAAGCTTATCTGTCAACCACTAATACATTTCTTTTAAATGAAAATTGTGGTTTGGTCCTAACACAGATCTATATGTATAGAACAATCCCTGTGATGGGATTGAGAGCAGTATGTAATACCAGTCGTTAAATAACACACAGTCCATGACTTCTACTGTGTTGTCCTGTCATAGCCAACAATGTGAGTGTTTAATCACAATGAGTGGCCCCAGCTGTTGTAAGTTAGCAAGTGTGTGTGCAGGTGCTGTTACGGGGTGTAATATGGCTCAAATATACCCTCATAAACAAAATAAATGAATATACTAGAATATCAAGTAATATCACAGTTTTATTTTGATCCAATGTAATAATAGGCAATAACAATAGATTCTGTCACAAATACAAATAATAGATTCTGTTACAATGACACCCTTCTAAAACTCCAACGGAATTTTGCTAAGTCGCTAAGATATGAGACTAGTAAAGGCTTTAGCAGCGACTTGGCTTAACAAAACACCTCGATTACCAACTGGGCGTGATAAACACTCAGCGAAGCAATTAAGTACAGCACCACTCAATCAGGGGATATACGGGAATTGTGAATACACACCGGCTAAATTAGCAATCAAGTAGGGTAAGTAATTAGTGACCCATGGCCGTTAATTGGGCGATACAATCTATCAAACTCTCATTAAGAGTAATAGACAATATACATTTATCTACAGCTGTCAGGCTTTAGACAGCTAAGTAGATAAATGGAAAATACACTTGTAAATTACTGTCAAGTGATATAACTTTGAAAATCTTCCTATCTTAGGGGCACAAAGTTCAACTTCACGTATATATAATAGCTTACAGTATTAATATACAGCCAAAAAGCTCTTAGCTTTAAAATACAATAAGGACGTAAATACTTGGGAAGGAATGTAATCAGAGATTAAATCAAATAGTTAGAATAACCTAGGTACACCAAAAATCGCAGATAGTAAAAACAAGGTTTCTTACAGTATGTGAATCCAAGTAGCAAATCCGTCCCAACGTAATGTTCTATAGTGTGATGACTATCAATAAACGACGACTTATATAGGTAGGGTGGGGAAATAACAGCGTTTACTCGGAATTTTAAGAATTCAGGTTGCAGTCCCCACCTCAACGAAGCCTCTTAAGTGTAGTCAAACAAGCCCCAACTTTAGGCTTTAAAATTGGAATGGGAAACTAACTGTAAGAGTTACAATTATTTTTAAACTTTTATAAAAATGCAGACACAATCTGCTACATACATCAACCGTCAAAAGTTGACTAATACAAAATGAGAATTATACAATCGATATTGAAGTAATTAAGAGACTAGCCTACACCAATCTCCCAAATACTCATCATCGAATAATTCATAAAATACAACATACAGGATACATGTAAAAACATGATAAATCAGGTATTGAATTATAAATTCAAATTCTGCGCTTACTGCAGAAATACATACATACATAAATCGATAATGATATATAAGGCTGAAACGGGACGCATGTTTCCATCTCAGCACATAAAGTGTTTAACCCTTTGACACTTAAAGGGTTAACTAGAGCCTAAAACATCAAAGGGTGGACCAGCAGCATTTACGACCCTGGTCTAACATCTGGTCACCAAATGCCAAACACATGGCTAAAGTCTGTCTTATTTTCCAGTCCAGTGAACACCAGGCGACCATGTGTGATGTAACAGCGGCTCAGTTGATGGCCATGTGGTGAGGTTAAGTGGCTACATGTCGCGGACTATGTTACATCACACAGGTGTAAGTTCACTGAAATATCGTATGACCTTGGGAAGCAAAATTTGCTGAGGTAGGTCGCCGTGACACTTTGTATATAAGGTTCAAGAGAGAGATTGGTCTCCAGTTTCTTATGAACTGCTTACACTTGTTCTTTTTCGGTATACATATTATGAAACCAAGTCTCTGGGTGACAGACATTGTCCTGACGTGTATGCATAATTAATAGATCTTTGGACAAAATGTTTTAGATCTTTCCAAAAGAATTTTAAAAACTCTGCAGTGAAACCGTCAGGACTTTGTTATTTTTCATCTTTTGCAAAGCCTCACCTAGTTCATCTAGAGTAATTACCCGTTTAAGAAAATAAGCACAGTCACTGCTCAACTTTAGTATTTCGTCATCAAAATAGTGTCAAGGTCAGTATTATCAATAGGCTGTTCCTTAAAAGAATATAGATTTTTATAAAATGAAGCAACTTCATCAGAAATGTCATCGGTTTCGGTAAGTATTTGACCATAATCGGTTTTAAGAAGGGACATTACTTTGCTCTAACAAGGATGTGTAAAAATCAGGACTATCCATATTAGGTTCATAGATAATAGCTATCGTCATTCTAATATTGCAAACTGAGATGTCAAGGACCTAAGGCATTGCTTACAGGACATTTACATATCTTATGCAACTTATGTTCAAAAGTGCACATGTTGTTAAGAAGTATTGCAACTCCTCTTGACTGACTATTGTGAGAATTAAACTAGCAGTCATAGCCCCATTTAGAGCAGACGTATGGTTCAAGTTTCTTGGGAATATGTGTATCTTGGAGAAAATATTCTTAATGTTTTAAACCTTTCAGATAGTTGAAAACATCTCTACGTTATTTTTTAATCAAATAGACCCCAACAATTTAATGGAACAGAAGGTAATCTCTGGCTCACTACCCATGATGAGTCATCAAAAGGCAGTATGTGATCAAAAAGTACAAGTATAAAACATCCTACAAATCTGTCAAATATGAGTTCATTACATCCATACATCACACACACCAGCATACATTCATACAGCATAGGGAACATCCAATAAAGCATCTCACTTCATGTCAGCTGTGACATAAACAAATAACAAAATAGAACAAAAAATCACTACATAGTATGAACAGAACTTAGTAGATCCATTTGGCAAATGAACATAAAAAGGTAGAGAGAAACACATTGCATTAAATGTTCACATCTTGAAAGTGAATTGTTCAATTCACAAAATCAGTCACTCACAGGCAAACTCAGCGAGATAGAAAGTCTTGAAGCATACATACAGTTGACAACTGTTTATTGGTCTTTAATTAGATATATATTATACCTCCTTGTGTTCATCCGCGTACGATAGTGTATAGTTCTGGCTTGATGTGATCCTCTGGTAAGGGCAACAAACTAAATTAATCACGGGTAAATTCTGATTTAGAAAAAAGTCACATTTCAAATAAAAAAACATAATTTGACAGATAATGCTTAGGGCAGGTCATCCCCTTACTTTGGAGGATAGTTTTCTTGTCTTTTCTGTAGCAAAGTGACCACTTGGTACCTTTTTCTAATATCTTTGTCTGGTCCATCCAACAAGTCCATGTCGCCGACCAAGAAGAAGTCCAAGAATATAAGAAATTGTTGCCGGTAGCTCAGGTTCTTCATTATTTTCTTCATACTTTTGTTTTATGTATTCCTTTTCATATTCCTTCACAGTGTGGTACAGTTTGAAGCATGGACCAACACACAAAGCAATTTTACAAATGTCACCTTCGTAAAAAGCTTCGTGCCCAAATCGTTTTTGTCTTTTTCCTGGTGGTCTATTTGCGAGTGCTAGACTTCGTTTCCTTTCTGCTGGAGAACAGACACTACAGGTTCTGGTCACATTTTTCTTTTTTCACCAGTGGCCTTAACCTTTACCTTGAAGACGAACAATATTGTCGTCACTGCTGATGCAGCGGCGCCGTCAAGTACGGGGCTGGAAGCCAGAGATCTCGCTTTGCCGACCTTATTAGGGATTTAACGACTTTGCCTCTGTACCTCGCTGTAATATTTTCTTATCATTAGTCACTTCTTTGAACAAGATGAAGGAGTTTACCATTGCTAAGTTTATCAAGTGGAAAAAAGAGGCGTTTCCATCATTTCATTGTCTTGGCAGGGAAAGGGGTGTAGGACAGCATTTGGTCGGTTCTGTAAACCCCACCCATGTATTTGTCATAAGCAATCACAACACATGTTTTTTTTATGGGGTTGCCAGTAACTCTGCATTTCTTCCCAGTAGGCTGAAACTCATCTGTTTCCACTGTGCTCATGAGATATACTGGCTTTCTATCCTGGTATTTCATAATAAGCAAATTTTGATTGTGCATTGTGTAAGTCTCTCCTTTCTTCAACTTTTTATCCTTCATTTCTGGCGGGCAGCCTTTCCTATTTATTCTCAAAGTTCCTGTTGCACCAGTGCCACACAACAGCATTTCTTACTGGCCTAACACCTTGTACGAGGAAAAATCCAACTGGAGTTCATTACGACGAGAACAACACAGATTCCTCTCTCAACCTTTGCCAAGAATCTTGTAGTGATTTTTGACCAGCAACTGACAATGGAGGCTTATGTCAGCAACATCTGTAGGACATGCTGTAAGCAGCAACTGACAATGGAGGCTTATGTCAGCAACATCTGTAGGACATGCTTTAAGCAGCAACTGACAATGGAGGCTTA
The DNA here is from genome assembly GCA_032361085.1 of Calliostoma canaliculatum. Lineage (NCBI taxonomy): Eukaryota > Metazoa > Mollusca > Gastropoda > Trochida > Calliostomatidae > Calliostoma > Calliostoma canaliculatum. Next base: position 4,751 of record JAULCD010159804.1, read on the forward strand.
TGTCAGCAACATCTGTAGGACATGCTTTAAGATCATTAGGAACACCAGCAGCATCAGAAAATATCTAACATCCAGTGCCACAACCACTCCAGTAATCTCGCTACATGTAGATTACTGCAAAGGTCTGTTGGCCAATGCTTCTAAATATCTCACAGACTACAACATGTACAAAATAAATCTGTTTAAAATGTCACCCTCCCTGCAAGAAGTGAGCACATCACACCAGTTCTCAAGAATCTTCATTGGCTGTCAGTCCATTTTCGTATTCGCTTAAAACTTTTCTTTCTGACTTTCCAATGCATCTCCAGCACTCCTCCTATCTATCTTTGTAATTTATTGCATATATACCAGCCTGCTCAATCATTCAGATCATAGACCAAATCGCTTCTGTCTGTCCCTAAAATCAACTCTGTTCGCTACGCAGCGCAATTGAGTGGAGCAATCTACCTAAACACCTTGAAGACTCCATCTCTTGCCACGCTCAAAACAATTATAAAAACTTTTCTCTTCTGACAAGCTTTCCTTGACTGTACATTGACTCTTTGGTGTGCTTTGAGCATGCTAATGCATGGAAATAGCAAATGAACTGTTATTGTGTCTGACCGGCAAAAAGACTTGCTATTTTGCAAAGTTTCTATCGTTTGATTGTCTCGTGGGTCAATATGGGAATCCAAACCAATTTGTGACAGGTTCAGCTTCAGTCATCAGTTATGGACACATTTAATTGTAAGTTCTAACCTCTGAGTAAGATTATAGCTACTGCAGTGCAGTTTTGGTCCTTGTTTATAATAGATGGTAAGATGAACCAAAGAATATAATCATACCACTGCCCCCTTGTTTAATTTTGAAAGCTGAGCTCATTGCAAGAGCCATACTGGTGATTCAGTCTATAGAAGAAATTCTGTAACCCTGACTGACTCCATGTCATCTCTTCAGTCTCTAACTGCCTACAATCCAACTGAATACTATCACCACCATAAAGCAATTTTAGATTTCATCTCTAAAACACCAGCTGAAATTACACTTCAATTGGTACCAAGTCATGTTGGCACACTTGGAAATGATATAGCAAACAATCTGGCAAAACTAGTCCATACATTAGTCCAGTTGAATGTCCATCAAAATTCATCTCATCCCCGAAATGCTCCATCAACAAAACGAGCTAAGACATATGGACAAACAACAGCACAGCTTGTAGAATTACTGACAAACCAAGACAAAGAATGGCAACACATTACATCAATGCTAAAAGAGAGAAATAAAAGGATACATGCCAGGGCCATGTCGTCAGATGAATGAATCAACACAGTAAACAGTATCATAGATGGTAACGTTTGTAATAATTCCTGTAATAATTCCTGACATGACACTGGAAGTCTTTATTTCTTGAATAAAAAAAATAACGACAAACATTTTATGAACTTATTTATTCTTTAATTACATCAATGAAGTTTGACGGCACACTTGAATTTCTTGGGGCACACTTTGGAAAAATTCCCTTTTCTATCCCGGTAATCATGACAACTTCAATTGTGAACTGTTTGAAAATAAAATGCAATTAAAAAATACCTAACCAGCGTTTTAACTCAATCCTAAACCCTAATTTTGTCAAATTGTAGCCTTGAAAGAAAGAAAAAATTGATAAACTTTATGCCATTTAGAAAGTGACTGGCAATTTGTTGCCTAAGTCTGAGGGTGTCGGTTTGAATCCTGTACGGGGCTCAATCGATAGATTTGTCACTTTTTCAGATAGTATAGTCCCAAATATAATATATACTGTAAAAAATTGTTGAAAAATGCAACATAATTGAGTAGTCTAACTTTATATCTTTGACAAAATGATACATTGTTTTCTTATGTTTACAGGACAACACTCCAGTTATGTCCAAAATCTACTCAACCCTTGGCCGAAAATTCAACAAGAAGGATCTTGAGGAAGCCATGAGGATGGGCGAAGATTTGGTCAATATGGTATGAGCTACATTAGCATAACATGGCTGCTCTATTTAACTTGTTAAATCATGTTTAAATTCATAAGGGACCCACACAATATTATTCAATGATTAATGTACATCATCATTAAATGCTTGTTTCCATAAATAAAGTGGGGGCGGGTAAGAGCAGTGGCTAGTGTGCTGGATTACAGACCAGGAGGTCTGGAGTTCGAAACTCACCCGGGGGGTGGGGTGGGGGGTTGGTTGGGGTCGGTGTTATTATTTGTGTTTGACATCTTTTAACATGCAGTGAAGACAGAGTGAAATGCTCTATTGGGTAACACTCTCAGTTCACAGGCACCAACCGAAGTTTGCAGGTTTCACTACATTACATAAACATATTGGAGATGCAGGCTTACCTTCTGCAATAAACCTTGCTAATGTGAGATAACTGAAAACTTTTTAAAAAGTAGCATTAAACCCACCCACCCCATAGATGAAGAATTATGGTCTTTATCGCTACAGTTACCTGAACAACCATTGTCATATTGTTTGAACTAACCTGTGCTGATAAGATAGCACAGTGGTTAGTGTGCTGGACTTCGGACAAAGGGGTCTGGGATTCAAATCCTGCCTAGGGAGCTCAGCATCATTCTCTGAGTGAAAAACCTTTTAACATGCTGTGAGGACAGAGTAAAGGCTCTCACCCAGTAAAACTCTTGGTTCATAGATACCAGCTGAATTAAGCTTGCAGGTTTCAGGGCATCTCATAACCACATTGGCGTTGCAGGCTATCCTCCTGCTGTAAGCATTGCCATCACGATATAACTGACAAATTGTTGAAAACGACAATAACACACTCAATCAATCTAGCTTATCATATTTCCAGGAGCTCTGATTTTTTGTCACAACCCTTTAACCCATGTCCAACAGAGTACTTTTAAAACACTCACAGACCAACTATAAAGACCTCTAGTAGATGTGTCTCCAGTACCACACCCACTAGAGTGGAAACCCACATCCCATGGAAGAGACCGGACATGTATGCCTTTCCTCCCATTTTACTGCTTCATACTTAAAAAGGTTGATCAGACAGTCAAACTGTGACTGCTTTTGGTAGCGCCTTACTGGCTTACGAAAACTTGATTCCCCGAACTTCTAGAGTTGACCAGTCATTTGCAGTTCATAAGGATGAGCAGTGGATGTCACTGCCACAGCACATCAGTATTCAATGCAAAAGCTCTATGACCACAAATGATCTTCATTTTAAACTTAAGCTCAAAAAAAAGGTTTCAAATCAGTTAAAACTATCCATCTCAGGTGTCCGACAACCTTTGTTGCCTTGCTTTTCTAAACTAAAGTATTTGATCTAAAATACTTACTTTGCTGTTCTTGGTATAGCTATTCCTAGCCCTTTGAACACCAAGTTCATGACAGTCCTTGAACTAACAACTCTATTTGCTCCCTTTTACATTAAGAACCAGACAAAAATTTCAACCTCCTGGATGGAATCTTAACATGGTTCTCAGTCATCTTGTCAGTGTGAACCACTTGAAAATAATGATGTTGACTCATAAAACCTGACTCCTGACCACCAAACACAGTGACAAAATCTTAGAAATTCATAAAATAGCTATCGATTGATCTGGTTTGTCCATTGTTTCTGGAAATATTTTTCTTTGCAAATTACTACTTCAGGATTTTGTGACTTCAACAATTTTGCCTGTTCAGTTGCCTCCATCAATGACGTCATATCGAATGGCACGTGCATGAGTGTTTAAATGTCTCCAATAATTACTGTGTTCAAACCTGTATTTCATATATGGAGGTTGGGCCCTTATGTTTATATTTTCTTCGTGCACAATTTCTTTATGTGGCTAGTATAGTTACCTAGCCCAGAGAGCGCTCCCTCTTTGAAAACACTAAATCACTTCTTCTTAAAAAAACACTCAACCAATTTACTTCTTTTTTTTAGGAAAAACAGCAAAATTTATCCTCAGTAGCTCGGTTTTCATATAGAGGGTATGATAAGTACCTGGGTTAACATATTCACTATCCTACCCTCTATATATACTTGAGCTCTAGCTAGCTGTGTTTATTTATCCACCAAAATGTAAAAACAACAGTTAAACTAACTGTATACATATTACCCACATTTATTTAAGTATAATGTGCACGTATGTAGATATGTATAATAGATACCCCCAACTATGGGCAATCAAATCCAGGAAAAAACAACTTCCATATATACAATAAGCATGGATTTTTTCTTTGAGTCATTTCAGGCTGTGGATAAAAAATCGCAGAGCATGTCACAATGATGTGCATAAAAAAAACCATTCATTTGAAATTTTAATTTTTGAATGAAATACTAAATAAATTATTCTCCCTTACTTTTATTTTCTTTTGGTGTCATTGTTAACTTTATTTGTTATACTGAACAGCTCGCATATTCAAAACTAAACAAACGGGGAAGGCACTTTAACCAGCAAAGAGTGCCAAAGACTGTAAAAGTGCACCTGTTGTAAAATGCTGTGTATTCAAAAGCATTTCATGACAATTAGATTATTTTCTGTTTTCTTAGCAATCATTATTTGAATTGGAGATATATTCAAACATTCTTATTATGTCACTCTTTAGTAATTCAACACACATGTGGGTATTGACAGCTTGTACAAACAAAGCAAACACTTAATATAACACAATTTCACTGGGTAGAAATTAAGTTGACACTGTAAAATTATCAATCTAAACATGATAATGTACTTACTTTTTAAAATTTAAAAAACTGGTTTTGTAAATTATGCATTGCACATAATAGACACCATGACATAATGGTAAACTAAAGCTGTAATAGTCCAACTTCGATCGGGTCAGCAATCCTTTTTAGGAGCGCCGACCACGGAGCTAGGCTTTAGCCTATGCCCGTGTAAACAAGGATGGACAACAGGTAATCGTAGCAATTCCCTAGTTGTCCCCTTTTGCAGGCAAGCTGAATTAGAGGGTTTTTTATCGCTAGCTTCAATGCAGCCATATCTCCCCCCTCTTAGCTACCCTATTCTCTTGTGTACGTACCACACCAGCGCTACATGCCTGGGTGGGGCGTAAGCTAAGCTCAGCATGGGACCAGGTCTCAATCTACGCTAGCTCACGATGGGTTAGGCTTGGGCTCGTTTATCAATACGACCCCAGCACTAATACCGATCAGCTAAACGCAGCGCACGCCGTACCCACCGTTGACAGGACTTGGGGGGCTAGGGAACCGATCGGTTAGACGGTCCCAGCGATAACATTGTACAATAAGTCGACCAAGCATTTACCTTCGCAGGGTACGCTTGCGTATACTTATCTGTCTAGCGACTTGTACCTGCACTTGGACATCACTCCCAGCTAGGGTGTAACCAGTGGGCATTCTTAGACCCACGTGGGTACATAGCGCTGTACAATGTCAGGCTATCATGTGCAGGAATATATTCATACATTCCTTGCAACTAGCTCACAGTTACATCGGGGTGTAGGACAGCCATTGCTGCTATCCTACCCCAAGTCAAGGTATATGGGGATACCTAAGAAATATGCGTATATGTATGCCTATACTTCCCTAGTGCTGTATGCCACTACGAATGTATTTATCGCAGCGTTTCAACGCTTGTCATGATAGAAGGCTCATGTCCGCGCTTAATTGTTCTCCTCCCACATTTAATATCCATAGGGGGAAGGGGTATCCCCATGATCAAAGTCGATACTATTGTCATTATTAACATTGTATGATAAAATGCATGAATTTGATGCACGCATTTTTGTGCAGGGAAGTTGGAATACTAGGCTGAAGCCCCAATGTTTCACTACACCAACTCACTCGTTCATAACGGTGTGGTGGTGTTTGTATCCTACACCAGTCGGTATCACCGCCTAGGGTAAGGATAGTAGTGTTCAAGATTCACCTATCCGGTTTCAGTGAACGATGGATAGGCGTAACATTAACCATCGCTTGGAAGATTTCTTTCGTCAGAATTTTTCCTTGGTTAATTTCTATAAGGGGGCTGGCTTCTAGTCTTCTCCCAGAGGGCGTACGTCTAGTAACACCGGTGGCTTCTTATTGAACATGCTTCCCAATCTTGATCAGCATTCCAATGTACCTTTACGTCATTATAGTTATTTTTTTAACCACAATGACTTGGTGTAGGCTTTTCTAAACCTACCTCTTCTTGTACATGCTTCCCAAATTTGATCAGCATTCCAATGTACCTTTACGTCATTATGGTTATTTTATATCAACAATGACTTGGTGTAGGCT
>JAULCD010159915.1:0-10980 GCA_032361085.1 Calliostoma canaliculatum
ACTTGGGCAAATTAACCACTCGTGTTGAGATAAATCAGTACACACGGCAAACAGTGGTTAATCCTCTATATACATAACATGTTTCTTTTCTATTACATGTTCAAAAACTTTAGGTCGAGAGATGTTCCTCCATTTCAGGTTTAAAAGATACATTCCACCATTGCAGGTTAAAGAGAGATGTTCCTCAATTTCAGGTTAAAAAGATACATTCCACCATTGCAGGTTAAAGAGAGAGGTTCCTCCATTTCAGGTTAAAAAGATATATTCCACCATTGCAGGTTAAAGAGAGATGTTCCTCCATTTCAGGTTAAAAAAAGATATATTTCACCATTGCAGGTTAAAGAGAGATTTTCCTCCATTTCAGGTTAAAAAGATATATTCTACCATTTCAAATTCAAGAGAGATGTTCCTCCATTTCAGGTCAAAGAAAAATGTTCCAACACTGTGATGTGTTCCAACATTGCAGTCTGATATTGTGATGATCCACCATATCTTTAACACATTTCCCCACATTGTGTTACAGGTCTCAGACAAGAACATGGAAATAGTCACAATATAGGCATCAAAGACAAAGAGGCTACAACACGCATTTTTGTAGCATTTGATGATAAAAGGAAACAACCAATGTACCAATATTTGTTACAAAGTAAGCATTTTGAAAAGTGTGAATGGTCCGTTTTCGGTGTCACTGACATGAAATATGTAATGGAGTTAAACACGCTGTTCTACATATCCCTCACTTCTATTTCACAAGGAGTGTATGCATTGACGATAAGTGGATCTCCAACTTATTTAAAAACGATAAACCCACTTTGTTTTGATGTGGATGCACAGAATGACATTGTCTTCGTTGTTCATTTGGAGTACAGTATAAAGGTGGGTCAAATGAACACGAAAGGTCGTAAGTGGAACAAAGGGATGTATCGTTACAATCTTGCAAAGTATCTACCAACTAGTATTGTCGTTGTACCAGCACTTAAACAATTCTTTTTAGCTATCACTGACAAAATAATGTCATTTAAGTATGAAAGTGTATCTCCTAATATTATACAATCTGGGAAGCTGATTTACACACTATGTGTTCATCCGAACGGGAAAGACATGTACTACACAGATAAGAAGGAAATGTATCTGTATGATGTGAAAAATGCCCGGAGCCAAAAAATTCTTGATTTTCCATATCTTCCAAAAAAGATTATTCTATGTGGAAATACTGTTTATATTTCTCCAAAGAACGCACGTGGTCCTCCCGGTACCATTGATCTCCAGTCACGTAAGTTCACGCCATGGAAACACATTAGGAAAAGATCCAAGAAGGGGATTGTTATAACTCTGGCATTCCAATGTTGAACTTTATGTTGGTAAACAAACATGATGTGGTCTGTGTAACTTGATCATGAACATATCTTTTATGTGTTGAAAAAATTGTCAATATTGTCATTTTAGTGTGGGATTACATTAAACGAATTCTTTTCTCTCGAACTCCTTATGCCTATGACAAAAGTCACATTCCTCTGATGACGAAAGTGTATTTTCAGAACAGAAATAAAAGTATGTCCAAACACGGTGTTATCGTTTAGTGACGTTTTGTACACCGGATAGATGAGTTCAGTCTACACGTGTCAAAATCATTGTGATCTGTACACTTTTTCAAAAAGTAAAAAACAACAACCCCAAAACGATCTTATTTTGTGCACATCTTTGACATTAAATGTCAAAGATGTGCACAAAGTAAGATCGTTTTGGGTTTTGCTTTATTTACTTTTTGAAAAAATGCAAATTTTGTGAACCGAACTCGGTGACTTGGTGGATTTGATTAGGGCCCCGTTCCACAAAGTGATCGAAAGGCTCATTTTCATTTAGGTCCTAGAAATGTCCAACTATAATACAACCAGTATTGGGGGGATTTGACTTTATTACCTCCCGCACGAAGGGGAATATGGGTTTAAGCTTCATCTGTCCGTCCAAGATGATTGGGGAAAAATTTTCAGAAAGTTTTACAGACAGAAAATTTGTAAATTTGGTATGTTGCTTTAGGACATGAACACCAAAATAAAGTTCGATGTTTAAATCGTGGAACGATTTTTTACGGCACTTGTCACGTTTAATTGCACTTGGTGTATTTTTCTCAAAAAGGGAAATAATTTTCTCAGAAACTGTTACAGATAGGAAAACCAAATTATGGCATGTCCGGTCCTCTATACCAGTCATGATGGGATGTATGTCGAGCACGTGTCTGATCTACAGCACAAGGAAAGCATACACCCCGTGCAACGTGAAAACGTGTTCGATACCATGCTAATCGAACTGCCTTGTGTCCACGGGACAAGGTAGTTTTTAACTTGTCTTCTGGCACGATATCCAGCATCTTTAAGTCGATTACGGACAGTTCTGTGGCATATGCGACGGTAAGGTGACCACTTCCTTTTCAAAGCAATGCTTGGTGGAAAAGGAAAGCGTTGTACAATCCTCATATGAGATGTAAGTTTTTTGAAAATAAAACAAGATCTGTCATAAATTGTACAGGCTTGGTAGAATTACCGAGCATATTCATCATAGTTGATTATTAGGGCCCCGTTCCTCAAAGCAATCCTAGGCTAAGTTGATCGTAAGTGCTTAAATATAACATTGGCTTATGACTGTCGTAGAGCAGAGGTCGATTTAGAACCGGTGCAATTCGGCACCGGTTCCAAATCGAATTCTGCGCTACGACAGTCGTAAGCCTGTGATAAGAGACAAATACACAGGACATTGTTTTAAAAATCCCTTACGATCAACTTATCGTAAGATCGTTTGAGGAACGGGGCCCTGGTCGGTGTCGCCACGAGCTTCGTTTTAAATGACAGGTTTCTATATCTCATGTAAACATCCGGATTAAAGTCATTACTGAACAACCGATACGTATAAGTGTGGCAATCACGAAAGGCTTATTGTTAATTGAGCCGTTTGTTTACGGATTGTTGGCGGACTTGCTATTATTGACAAATAACGCATCTTGTACTGCCGTTTGTTAGCGTAGTTATGGGCATGTCACAATTAACACGACCCAACATTAGCTCAGGATCACCTTGCTAATTGACGTCTCTGACAGATTAAGTTTGTTGATGAGAACGACGAACTATAGTTCTTTGTTCACCTTGCTAATTGACAGTAACAAATAAACAATGACCGATTATTTACTATGCAGTTTCTCACGCATCAAAGGTTATTTGCTTCTTCAACTTTTCGGATATACGCGACAACCTTGTGCAAGTAAGCGTTTTGTATGTAAATATGACCGTCAAGGTACTAAAGCCGATTTTCGGAAAATAGAATTTTTTTTTTACAACGCTGCGAATTTGTTTCATACAACATTAATTTGGAAGGTGAGACTTCGGGATACTTTTCCCAAACCGGTTTCATTTCAATCGTCATGGAGCATCAATGTGTTTTATTTTTAATTACTAATGTGTGTACCTGTACATCCGCGTCGCCGTTAATGGCTGTGATATTGCCCAAACGGCGTAAAACAATAACTCACTCACTGTACATCCGTATTGTAATTATTTTTAACACACTCACACATACACACACACACATACACACAAAGACACACATACAAACATACAAACATACACACATACATACACACAAAGACACACATACATACACACACATACATACATACACATACATACACACACACGGTTCTAGGTAAAAATGGCACAGGTAAAAAGGGCACAGTAAAAAGGGCACAGGTTAAAATGGCACAAGTGACAAAATAGGTAAAAATGGCACAACTTAAATATGCTATTGGAGAACCCCCCATGAAGAGACCAAAAAAGATTTATGTTGACCTACAACAAAGACTACGAAATCTGTGTGCTTGAGTAAATTGCTTGAGTAAATTGGCAATTAGTAAGCTACTGGATTCATGAAATTCTTTTATTTTCTTGATTGCTTGAGTAAATTGGCAATTAGTAAGCTACTGGATTCATGGAATTATTTTAGTTTCTTGATTGCTTGAGTAAATGTTCACGGTGCCACACTCCGTGATGACCAAAGGACGAACAATGCATATGAGGCTTGGAACAACAAATTCCAGAGTCTGGTTGGTCACCAACACCCCTCAGTGTGGAAGACCATCCAATGGTTCCAGAAGGAACAAACATTGGTTGAAACTCTTGTTCAACAACTCCAGATTGGGACAAGGGTAACCAAAAGAAATAAAAAGATTGCAGTTGGGCTGAAGGAGGCATGGCGATTGCAGACTTTTTGAATGGTGTCAGACAGAACATCCGCATCAACAGAATCGTGTTAATCCTTGCATAAAATGTCATCAAAACACACTATTGGTGGTTTAATATTCTTAAAATATTTATGATAAATATGTTATTTAATAAACATTATTGAAAACTGTTACTATTTTTCCGTTACTTTCTTTCCTGTTACTTTCTTTCCTACACCCGTGGCGGACTTGACTGATACCATCAACTTGTCGGTGTGGGAGGATAAGGTAGCCTTGACAGAGCAGAAGAGTTATGTTATAAAGAATCTGAACATCCGATCCTTTGAGGGCTTGAAGACACTTACAACATCGACAGTTTCGACCGCCGAAGAGACACCGGACCGGAGATGGAAGACCAAAACCAAGACCAAGAGGTTCAGGGGGCTATGGAAGAAGCCAATGTCACGCAGTCTTACTTTTGCACATGTAGGAAGGCACTTGACTGTTTTAACAAGGAGGTTAAAACGGTCAAGTGTCCTAGCTGTTCTACCCGTATAAAAACTAAAAATGTGCAAAGTAGTGTTAAAACCGTTATAACCTTTAAACCTACGGAAGGCATTACCGAAAAACTGTCCATTCCCCCACATGTTCTGAAAACATTAATATCGAACCTGGACTAAAAAACTGATGATCAGATTAAAATAGAGTTATTAGAAATGAATGATGTTAAATCACAAAACACCATTCCAATGTCATTAAAATCGCAGCAATTCAGGTAATGATTTTGTTTAGAGTATGATAATGATAGGTAATGCTTTTGTTTTATCCTGTATTATGATTAACATTAAGTTGCTTATCATTTAAAACTAAATACAGAAATAATTTATATTCTTTTTATTTTCAGAACGATGAGTCAAATGATCAGTCCACCCCCCTCCTAACGTCAGACTAACCGCCTAGCCAGACCGCAGTCTACAACGCCTAGCCAGACTGCCGCCCTACAACGCCTAGCCAGACTGCCGCCCTACAACGCCAATTACACTGTTTTCTTTGTGAAGGCATAGATCAAAGGGGTATTTGTGACAACAGGAAATTGGTAAAACAAAAAGCATATGTCCCTAGACAGACGCCTCTGCTCCAATTACATTGTTTTCTTTGTGAAGGCATAGATCAAAGAGGTATTTATGACAACAGTAAATTGGTAAAACAACAAGCATGTGTCCCCAGACAGACTGGCAACAAATTTGAATTCAGCATTTAATGCTTGTCAACCGCCCCTCAGTAAATACACAGAAGTAAAAACTGAGATAAAACAAATTATATTACCAATAGTAACGAAGTTATCGACTCTTTACTTTAAAAAGCCACATTAACAGCTTCATAAATATTTAATAATCCCTTGGGGAAAAAGAAATTATATCCAACCATTAACGAAAACTAGACTATTACGGTTTAAACATATTTTTATTCACAAAGGTGAATCTGGATAGGTAAAAAAGCATAACTGTTTAATTTGATACTTCTCCAGAACATAATATTACAAAATTCAATGACTGGTAGAGTTTAACATAAAAAATAACTATGTTCCATCATGATCATCATTTTGGGTTTAACGTCTGCTTCACAACAAGGTATTTCGCCGACGTTGGGTGAGCATGCTGGTTCAAGTGGGTTGATAGATAAAAACTGGTGGAATATTAAATTTGGAAGCATGTTTCAGCCCAAATAAAAAATGTGTATTTATTAATATTATCAAAGGTGACCGTACCTATGTTCCACCAGTAACACTTTTTATATGTTACTCTTTGTGATTTATTTAACATGAATTTGTTTTAGATGATACAAGGACCGATTGTGTTGTTTTAATATTCAATAGGAGGCGGGATAGCACAGTAAATAGCGTGCTGGACTTTGGATCAAGGGGTCCTGGGTTTGACTCCCACCCAGGGGGCTCAGCGTCCGGTTAGCAACGCTTTGATTGGTTGCCAGGCCAATTAACCTGAAGTCAGACAAACGCTTTGGCGCGCTTATAGCTAGGGGCGTGTCTTTCCTGGTCTATAAATGAGCATAGCTGTCTTCATCTCTCATCAGTTCTTCTGACTGTCCTGAAACTACATCAACATGGAGATCACTCACTTGTGGGAAGAATTACGTCAAGTCGAGAGTATCTTCAGTAGGACTTGTAACCAAGTCCTTTTGTTGAATATCAAGCTTGAGGATTTGCAAAAACGATATGACAGAGCTCGGCAAGAACATCGTTTCTCCTTTAGATATAGTCTTCGCCTTAGAATGGCAACAACCGAGGGCGTTCGAAATGCCTATTACGAGTATGCTTGCCAGAAAGCCCACAGGATTGCCGAGCTGAGATACCACGTATCTGTCCACACTGACGACGACGACAGTGACAGTCAGGAGCACTAACTACCCTGACAGGTGCATTGTTTGTTGTACAACTTAATCGTTGGCAACACCAAACAGCTCTTTTCAGAGCTAAACAAATATCCCAAAAGAAAACTTAAAACAATACCACAATTCTCATATTATAAAACAACAGTGTTGCAAAAATTAAATTGCCATGGTAATAAATTTGTCAAGTTCTGATCTTAAAAACAATAACCTTATAGATGACAACCTTTTTTTGTTGAAATAAAAAGTAACATTAATTTAATCTTGCACTAGAATTATTAAAGAGATCAAACAATTTATACCACTCTAATTGTTAGGTTAAACATATTTATGTATATACCACAATTCTTATATTATAAAACAACAGTGTTGCAAAAATTAAATTGCCATGGTAATAAATTATTCAAGTTCTGATCTTAAAAACAATAACCTTATGGATGACAACCTCTTTTGTTGAAATAAAATTAACATTAATTTAATCTTGCACTAAAATTATTAAAGAGATCAAACAGTTTATACCAGTCTAATTGTTAGGTTAAACATATTTATGTATAGAGTTCACATTAGAACACAAGCTGAGATTATTACTAGAATTTATAAAAAACATAACATCTAATATACATACTCTTGCACATAATAATGCGTTTACAATAATCAAAGTTGACATGAGTATAGATTGCAGTGGAATAACTTTCTCAACAATTGTTTAGTAGAAAAGGCAAACTGATTGCTTGTTAATGATCTCCATGTTAAGGCAGTTGAAATTGGAACAAAAAAAAACCAAAATAAAACATGAATCGTTTAAACAGTTGATTAGTTTACAGACAGTCTGTGCTCATACCTGGACGTCCCTAATTAGACAAGATACAAAAAGCATATGTCCCCAGACAGACGCCTCTGCTCCAATTACACTGTTTTCTTTGTGTGAAGGCATAGATCAAAGAGGTATTTGTGACAACAGGAAATTGGTAAAACAACAAGCATATGTCCCTAGACAGACGCCTCTAAAGTGGATGGCTAAATTACTTTTAATTATTTACAGGCTTCGTTAATATTTAACCAAGGGATAATTTATTTAGTGATTTATCATTAACAACTCGATGATAAAGCGGCACTAATGCCTCTAAAGTACAATAATCACTTGCTCAGACCTTTTCATCTACTTTTTTTAATAAAACAAAATCACAAACTCTTACTTAATTTTTTTTTTTTTTTATTTTTTTTTTTAATTTGTTTAATTTAAGCAATGGCTGCATTTTTTTTAAATGACAGCCTAGAGGCGCAAAGCCCTAGATATTGCCTTGGCAATTTTAATTATTATTAGTTTTATTTGGAAACTAGTTATTTCCAAGCACGCACTGACTCATTGCTGTTATTTACAGTCCAAGTACTCTTCACTTCACATTTGAGCACTTTAGCCGTTTTTAACCCCCAAAAAGTATTTTTACCCACAGAGCTACTGTCAATGCAACTCGTCGTTAATGCAATATTCCCCAAGCCGTGCTACACAACAACTTCGTCGTGTATTATATCATAACATCATTTGTTTATAGCAACATTGCTATGTTTTTATATTGTTTTAAATAATTTTAGTGACCGTCAGGATCCCATTTTATGAAATCTATCAGCAAAATAAACTGTACCCGATAAAACTAAATATAAATGTTTACTTTTCTTTAGGGGTTTTTGTTCACATTTTGGCCAGTAATAAAAATGTGCTTAGTTTTGAAATTTTCACACATTTTTCCAAACCATTATCAGGCAAAAGTCATATGCAGGACATGCCTTGATGTTAAAACTGATGTTGACATATTCCTTTAAAATAACCCCTAACTCAACCTCACCCCAACCCCTCTTCAAACAAATAAAGCAAACAAACAAAGCCTCAAATATAAAATAGCGTCATCGTAGATGTGTCAATCTGCTAAAATTATTGTTATTTATTGTTAACATATAATAGGGCATCTAGTGTGCGCAGTTCTAAAATCAATTATATGATACATTTTTTCCATAGACATATTTACAACAAAGCTGGAAAGATGCTAACACAGATGGGATACAATGGAACCATTTTGAAGACGTTTACACTAAACTATGGCCGACAATACTTCGTTATGAATTTCCAAGGTACATGAGCAATACACATTACATTAATGTCAGAGCAAACAAAACAATATAGTAAATCATAACATGTGTCTGCTATTTGTTGATTGGACATGCTAAGTAGTAAAGTAGGCAATGTGTGTGAGATTATATCACATAATATAAAACATAAACAAAACGTAACCTTATAAAGACATAATGTATACGTGGATACCAATTGCAGTTTTTCTGTTGGATGCAATAACTATTTTGGTCAATTTGCAATTTTTCACCTGGAAATGGGTGCCTCAATAAACATTGTTTCATATTTCATATCTTATTATTTTCAAACTGCACTTGGGTTAAAATATGATGTAAACTGACGTCTTAAAGAAACTTTACAACTATAAAACGTAAATTTAAAAAAAATAATTCTAACAATACTAAAAACAAAATTATTGTGAAACACACAGCCCAAACGCAACAATGAAGTATGCAGAGTATGGTCGGCGTGCACGGCATGTTGTTTTTGTTTAAACGGGAAAAGCCAAAATCTTCTAAAACGGCTGCAGCCACAATAGCACGTGCATTAAGTGTATGAAAGTGATGATTTCGAGAGCGTGTTAGACATCCACAGACAACAGACATATGCCGCGTCTGACAGCAGAACAACGCGATCGAGCTCTGGGGATGATACAAATAGGGGATTCCTATGTCTAAGCTTCAAGAATGTTTGGGTGTTCCCGTTTTGCGGTTTGCAAATTAATGCAACGTTACAGACAGACGGGGCAGACATAGGACCGGCCACAAACAGGAAGACCGAGGTCGACAACACAAAATTAGGACCGATACCTGCACGCTTTGCACCTAAGAAGTCGTTTCCTGACAGTGATCTCATCAGCGACGTATTCCCTAGGTCACGTCATCAGTCGACAAACAGTTGGCAGACAACTTTGAAGTCAAGGAATCCGAACCTACATACCATACCGAGGACCGCTGCGGACAGCACAACATCGTCCTCTGAGATTGAGATGAGCCCGACGTATCTGACGTTGGCAACGACGTGACTAGCAGTGGGTCATCTTCACCGACGATAGTCGTTTCTGCTTGTTCAGGGCTGATGGAAGGCAACGTGTTTATCGCAGAAGAGGTAAACGAACAGCAGCTTGTTGCTTTCAAGAGGTGGTTCCTTATGGTGGTGTGGTGTCATGGTTTGGGGCGGGATCCGAGGACAAGAGAGGACGCTTTGGTGATCATAAACGGGAACTTGACGGCCCAGCGATACATTGACCAGATTCTCCGTCCAACTGTACTTCTTTTCATACAACAACAGCCACAACAGTCACAACATGACAACACCAGTCCCTATGTTGCTGGAATCGTCCAGAACTTCCTGGCAGCCAACAACGTTGACGTTTTCCCGTGGCATGCACGTTCACTAGACATGTCACCTATAGAACATCTCTGGAATGTCATGGATCCGTGTGTTCGACAGCGACCCCAGCCAACAGTCCAAGCCCTTCAAACGTTATCCACGTGACGTCATCAAAAGACTGACTTATATTCAGTGAGTCGGAGAGGTTTGGCGTGTATTGAGGCAAGGGGGGAGGGGGTCACACACGCTACTAATGTTCCAAGTTGTTGCGTTTCAAAGACTTTAACTGTGTTCCAAGTCGTGTCTGTTTTTTAAACACTGACTACCCCACCTTGAGTCGAACTGCTGTAACGGTAATATAGCATACTGTATGGTTGCCGTTTTCTGGGAACCTTATCATGAAATGTTCAATTTGCCATAAACCTTATTTCATATGCCTGACTTTTGTAGTTTTTATTCTAGAACGATTTAATTATTTTTTAAAATTGCTTTTAGATGTTAGTTTTCTTCAATTTAAGATACATATCATTTTTCTCATTTGTATTACATTTCAGCTAAGGTGGTATTGGGCTATACCTGTAAACGCAGCAGAATTGAGAAGTATGAGATCACTGGAAGTGCCCTGAAGTATGAAGAAGTGGAAATTCAAAACATGAGGAGGTGTTCTAAAATATGGAAATACAAAGAAGTTTTCCTCGTTACCGATTTTAGGTGCATTCTAGCAATACTACAAATAAAGCAAAATATTTTACTTAAAATTTAAAAAAAGTGTTCTTTTACAATGGTTCTGTTGTCTTCGTTGCAAACCATTAGTAAGACAACAAAGTATGATAGATTGCCAAATTTTATTATCACTTTTAATAATAATAATAATAATAATAATAATAATAATAATAATAATAATAATAAT
>JAULCD010160026.1:0-10978 GCA_032361085.1 Calliostoma canaliculatum
ATAGACCGCGCGAACATGTCACTTTTGTTAATTGCGCAAAATTTCCGCCCCGCGAATTATTATGCTTTTACAGTATTTCAATGTTGTTTTAATTGTATTGTTTCTATAAGTATATTGTACCGATAAATATTTGTGCACAAAAATAACATTTTGTATGAAAGCCATTTTTTTCTTTCACAAGTCAGTGCAGATTGACTACAGTTCTTTTTAAAATGAAGTTATTTTTATCACAGCCCATGATCATGAATTTTCACATGATATAAATACTACTTACCCACAAATAATTGAACATAGGAGTATAGTTCACATATTTTTAGGCCTTTATTTATTGTACATTCAAACATTGATTTAAAGAAATATTTAACACTTCATCCTCACTTCGGGCTTCAATCATGGTCTTGTCACATGTGCCTCATGGTTAATATCTCTGCCTGAAATAAATAAAATAAGAACTGCATCTCATGTATTAAAATTTGCCGACCCCCCTGCCTTGCCCCTAATTTTGGGGGTGTAAAATTCTCGGCTTATACCCGGTGGTATACAGAATATAGAATAACCAACAAAGGTATTGTGCATTATATTTATGCATAAATATTGTGCCTAGCAAACATTTTACTATGTATTTATAAATATACCAATCAAATACCTTCATTCATTATTATCTAGAATAAACAACAAAGATATTGTGCAAAATACTTATGCATGAATCTTATGCCTAGCACACTTTTCACCATGTCTAAAAGTATAGGCATTTTTTATATGTTATACTGCGGTTGGGAACTTGAATTTAAAGACAATACATGTCAAAGGGGCGAGGTGAAACAAAAATCTGAAAACTAGTCCCAAATTTTTTCAAAAAATCAACAACAAAATTGAACTTGAATAAACAATTTATCACCGACATTTTTCATAACATAACAAGTTTATTGCAAGTATTTAGTTAGTATAAATAAGGTTTATTATAAAATATATAGATCATACATAATTACAAACGAAAATAACATGGAACATATAACAACCTTTTTTTATACTTTTTTACCATGTATTTGTTTGTTACAGCATGTAAATAATTGTCAATTTCATTGTCTAAAAGTATAGGAAATTTAATTCAAATGGCCCCAAAATTATTATAAGTCCAAAGCAGCCACAATTTAAAAAAGAAAAAAAAACTATTATTACAAGTCCAAACCAGCCAAGGTGAGTTACACCTGCACCCGGCCTTGTTTGGGTTAGGGAGAGATAGCAAAGATAGCTATATGCCTGATGCTGTTAAGAGCTGTGTATTGTGACAATGCTGCGATAAGATATGTATTGAAAGAGCTGTGTATTGTGACAATGCTGCGATAAGATATGTATTGAAAGAGCTGTGTATTGTGACAATGCTCGATAAGATATGTATTGAAAGAGCTGTGTATTGTGACAATGCTGCGATAAGATATGTATTGATATTTACATTTCATGGCGATACAATCTAAATTTAACTCTCAAGACACCCATCAGTAAAGTTTGGAATATGATGAATAGAATTGAGATCAAAGGTTCTAAAACCACCGTTCAGCATCCTAAAATTAGTAATGATCTAATCCCCTCTAAATTAGACATTCCCAATAAGTTGGCAGAAACAATATCTAAAAACTTTTTGTTTGACAACTACGTTCCTGCTTTAAAAAAGCAGCAGGAAAAACGAAAAAATACTTTAGGTCCATAGAATATGGTGAAGATGACAATGAGCCAATTTCACTATCAAAACTCCATACATCTCTTTCTAAAGCTCATGATACAGCAACTGGACCTGATGAAATTCACTACCAGTTGCTGAAACGCCTACCTTAAGTCTTACTTTAGGCGTTTTTTCATACTTTCATCCAAATATGGGAAACAGGTGAATGTCCATCATCGTGGCACAATGCTATAATTGTGCCAATCTCCAAACTTGAGAAGGATCACACTGATCTTTCTAATTATCGCCCTGTAGCTATAACTGTGTTTTTAAACCATAGAGTGAATGATAATAGATCGACTTATTTGGTACTTGCAATCCAATCAGTTGTTACTGACATCCAATGTGGGATTTGTTACGGTGCAGTATGGTCGATCATCTTCTTAAGATCTTTCATTGGAGATGAACTTATGAACACACAGCATGCTGAGTCTATGATTTTTTTATTGAAAAAATAAACACCACATAAAAGCATAACATCTAGAAAGATTTATATGATTTTGGTTTTGATCTTTTTATATGGTCTCAAATTTTAAGTCCATGTGGGCTCTAACCTTTTCGATTTTTATGACCAGGAAATAAGTGTTCCAGAAGGAAGTATATTATCTGCTAGCTATTTAGTATTAACCTCAACAGTCTCACTTAAGTCCTAAATAATAATACTGATGGCTCACTATTTGTTTACATATTTTGGCTTTGCACGAGACACCAAAATCGTCAACAATAGAATGGGAATTGCAGCTCTAGCTGAACAAAACCCATAAGTGGTCATTGCAAAATCGCTTTAAATTTTCACTATCTAAAACACACCAAGTGCATTTTTGCAGCAAACGTAAATTACATAATGATGCAAATCTTTTTCTAACAAAACGCTACTTAAAGTTGTGCCTGAGGCCAAGTTCCTGGGCATTATCTTTGACAGTAAGCTGTCTTTCATCTATCATGTTGTAAATATATTACAAATATGCTTAGCAATATGACTGTATAAAACTAACAAAATATTATTATTTTACAGACACAAACACACACACTTTGGCAAGTAAATGTCAACAGCGTGAATGGCACTCAGACATGCCACTCATTAAAGACTAACCCATGGCTGCATTGTCACATGCAGTTAATCCTCTAGTTAGATTACCAACATTAGTTATTAAAAACAAAAAATAACCCTCAGGCATAATTAACTGTAAGCACCTCTGAATGGTCCAAGCACTACTATACTGTCTGGCAGACATGACAGATTAAGTTAAATCAATCAGCAAGATTTCCAAGTATCTATTATCTATTAAAAAACACTATTTAACCATTCAGCAATTATGAGATTAGTGTCAAACAGGTTAAGCCAATCATCTTTGTTCAAGCAGTAACCAATCACATTATTTCTCATTGTATAGTTCAAGCTTAAAAAACCCAAACATCAGAGCAGATGCAGAGTAGGTTTGGAATCGACACGAGGGCCTTACTCTTCTGACCCAGAGAGATGTGCCAATTCTCTCTCTGGGACTTTGTTTATCATTTCCATGTTTGATGTTACTTGTTATTAAAATTGTACATATAGTCTCCTGTTGGCTTCCTGCTTCATTTGTGACAAATTCCCCCTGAACTACAAGTCACCATATTGGATGTTGAACCTTCATAAGGAGACCTCATAAGAAGATCTTATGATACAACAAGGACCTCATGATACATCCCTCACATTAAAAAATCTAAAAGTAAAATGTTTTAAGGCATTGGACCTACTTGAGGTCATTTCTAATTCTAAATGGGGTGGAGATGAGGAAACACTTCTTTATCTCTACAGATGTCTCATCCGTTTAAAACTGGATTACGGATCTATAACATACTACTCAAAAGAATCTAATGGAACACCCTATTTTTTAGGTGTCATATTAATTTGCCAATACAAAATTACCAAGAAATGGGTGATCAAGTACTGTTATACCAAATGACTATGGGGTGTTTGCTCATTGTTGCCAGGATGTTTGACAAAGCATATCAAGAGCGTTTTCGGTTGAAGATGACCAAAAATGTTTGAACGATAGTGCTGAAACGCAGCACTGCAGCTGGAATACCCGTATGCTTTGGGATTATGTGCAGGGGATATTGATGTCTTCGTCCTCATGTTATTCTTAGTTCTGGTTTGCACCAGCTGCATTCAGCATTTGCTGATTGATTCATTAACCTGTCCAGTATGCACCATTGGGGACATTTCATTAAAAACAATGCAACATAGTAAGGGTTAATATTGCCTAAAGATACACTTTCAATGTTGTAGAAATGGAGAAAGAAGTGGTGGAAAAGGGATGTTACAGCCGAGAACATATTCACTATTCAGTACATCAGCCTGGGAGGTTCCTTCCTTACCTTGCGGGCAGCCTTCAAGTGAGTAGAAGTTATATCTAAAAATATAATGTTCTTTTAACAACAGTAATTTGGTTTGGGATTCGGTTTTGCATAAGTTGTTTAATTGGCATTTAGAAGTTGGGATGAAAAGTTGGAATGATGACAAAAGTAGGTGGAACTCCAGTAATAATTTACGATTCCAAAAATTGGAAGATATATCATTGCGAATGGTGATGTGATAACAATGACATGTGATAATAATGACTGATGTGATAATAATGACTGATTTGAGAAAACATCCTCACCTGTAGTTCCTTATGACAGTGTTTTTTTTACCGTCATCGCTTTGGAAGGAAATTTTCAAGTTCACATTTTTCATTCAGTAGTGGGTGATACCACCACAATTAGACACTGTTAACAGGGAAATTTTTGCGACCGTTTTATTATTGCGAGTTTTGCGAATGAGACTTATTTGCAATAACTAAAAGCGCAAAAATAAGTAGTGGTTAACCCTCTCCGTGCGGGACATGGAATAATCCGGGATGCCTTGTCTCACCCTGCCGGTGGCATTGTTTTGTCCGGGAATGTATTTCAGGTTCTGGAATTGGTATTCCCAGGGCTGGCGCCTAGGCTAATTCGCAAAAGTACAGTATTTTCAGCGGCGAGGCACAGATATTGCCGGGAGAATTATCGATTACCAGAGACCTAAAATCAATAGAAAAATGGTTAAACTTGCCGCTGGTGGCGCATTCAATAAAATTCCGGGCATTTTTCACCGGTTTTTGGCACTTTTGAGACGGCAAATCCGAATATAACCACACTTTAAAAAAATTCAATTATTTGCGACTGTTTACAATCTTTAATTCTGAAAAAAAATTGTATTTAAAGATTTTCTTTAATTTTTTTGTGTAAAAAGACACTCTTTTAGGCACTCTGTGGCGGCACATCGCCCGGAATAATCCGAGACATTTATGCATTTTAAGTGGTTTTTACAAAGTTGTTCAAAAACTACTTTGAAAACTTTGCATTTGAACACCAAATATTTACAAGTTTTACACGATCAACACAATTTAGAATTAGAAACTGAAAACAGTCGCCCATAAATGATGAAAGATTGTAAATATATTTTTTAGCACCATGGGGCGGCGCATTGCCCGGCATAACCGGACTATTGTATGCATTTTTAGAGGTTTTTTTACATAGTTGTTCAAACACAACTTTGAAAACTTTTCGGGCAAACACAAAACAATTACAAGTTTTACATAAAAAAAAAGTTTGGAATTATAGACTGAAAACAGTTAAATAATTTAATGAACAATTTTTTTAAAAATTTGAAAAGTCATTCGTCGGCGCAAGTCCGGCATAATCCGTGTCGCTACAGGCATTTTCAGCAACTGTTTCAAACTCGTTTTTAAAAATTTTTGATGAAAAAATAAAAGTTTTTTTATTGTTTTTACTTTGGCACAAGGTTTTCACACGTTTTTTAGTCACTAACTTATATACAAACTCACTTTTAAAAGCAATACACTGTACAGTTCTGCAACACTCTGAGCCCTGGGCAGCGCCGTGAAGACAGTTGATCAAGCAGTGCAGGAAGCCTTGTATACCAGTCGCCAGCGTGCGGCGAACCCTGAGGCGTATCCTCGAGGTGCGGAGCGCTGTTCATGGCCCTCAAACAGTGCGGGAAGCTTCGTATACCTAGTCGTCAGTGTGCGGCGGACCCCGGCCGTCTAGATGAGATGTGGTTTTTGTGCCAATGCCGACACCGTCCCTGAAGCCGTCGCCTAAGAAATCCAAGAAGATAAGAAGACATACAACCCTAACCCTGACTAAGATAAAAAAAAGAGTATAAGAAAGAAGAAGCTTTACATTCAGGTTGCCAAACACGAAGTATAAGAAGATAAGAAGTTGCTGACGGCGGCTGTGATGGCAGCGGACAAGAAAGAAGTTAAAACTCCAGACGGACCGGCCACTGGTGCAGCTACTTCATTATTTTCATCATACTTTTGTTTTATGCATTCTTTTTTATATTCCTGCACAGTGTGATACAGCTTGAAGCATGGGTCTACACACAAAGCAGTTTTACAACTGTCACATTCACATGAAGACTCATGTCCAAATCGTATCTGACTCTTAGCTCGTGGACTTCGTGGATTTGTGGGTGGCTGACTTAGTTTCCGTTCAGCTGAAGAACAGACGTTACAAGTTCTGGTCACATTTTTCTTTACACTAGTGGGCTTTATCTTCACAGGATAGTGTCTGCCTTGAAGACGAGTCATGCCGTTGTCGCTGTTGCAGTGGCGCCGTCCAGGGCGGGAATTGAAGCCAGTGACCTCGTCTATATCCGCTGAGCTGATAAGGGCTCTAACGATTTCACCAATGCTTAGTTCACCAAGTGGAAAAAGAGATGTTTCCACCATTTCATTGTCTTAGCAGTGAAAGGGGTGTAGGATAGCATTTGGTCAGTTCTGTCGGACTTGCCTGTGTAGAGTTTAAACTCACAACAATAACCATTTGTTGAGTCGGACAACATGTAGGCCTTCATGCCATATCATTTAGGTTTATCTCTATTGTACACACAAAACCTAAGGGTGCCCTGCCAAGGCACTGTACCTTCGTGAATAGAAATGAACTGCTTCGTTGTGTACATTTTCCTAAAACGATGGATAACATTCTGATAAACCACCCCCAGTTTATTCAACGGGCTGTAATTCTCATGATTTATTGGCACTGCATTGAGGTTGTCAGCCAGGTGAAAGAAATTCATAAGAAGCCGGAACCTATCCCTCGACATCGTTGCCGGGAAAAAGGGCGTAGTTGTCACATCTTCACTGACCAATAAGCCCTAATGTCCTTTTGTATGACGAGACCCATTGCATTTGTCATGGCAATAAACACTTTCATCTCCGATTTGTGAATTTGGTTTCAAGTTACCACAGGCCAAAAATTGCTCCGCATATTTATTTGTTTCCCTGGCCATTGTGTCATATTGTGTATCATCAAAGAAAAGGTTGAAGAAATGGTGAGGTTTGGTGTTAGTATCAGGAATGTCGGCATAATGCCTTAGGTCCATTCGAGCAGTAAACGTTAGTAACTGCCGCCGTCTGGAACCTTCTTCCCAATGTCTCATGAAACTAACATTGTCAAAATTGTATGGAAGATCCACATAACCCTGATCTTCAAATCCAGAAAATTCCCTATCAGTCGTCCCCGTAGTATCTAGTCCTAACAAGTTTTCCTCTGTTGCCGTCGAATCAAGGTGAGGGTCCTACTCCTCACTGCTTGACGAGCTATACTGGTAGTCAGGGACGTCTGAATTCTCCTTCTGAAAGTTCATTCTGGAATATTTCCAGGTATCCTTCGCCGATGTCCATCGTCACAGGTTCAAGGTCCTACTTCATAGTAGCATTACCTGCACAGAGAATGAATTATCTTTGCGTCAACAGGTAGAATAATTGCAAACATAAACATCTATTTGAACCGGCAAAACTACATACATCAACATGTGCCCAGCTCACAAACATATGCCCAAATTTTGCCGTAAAAAGCCTTTAAAAAGGCTAAACATTTTCCGGTTTCTGACTTTCTCACCGAGGAGCCGTGGACGACGTGTGCATTCTGCGCACAACGCCATCGCCATGAAAGCTCTAGTTGTCAGTTGTGGATGCATGCACCGAGGGACATACACTACTCCAACATTATTATGTGAAAGGTTTTCAACGTCGGAAGCGTCCAGGACATTCATGAAACACCAAGAAAGTACAACTTTTACATGAAAAATACAACTTGGAATTAGAGACAAAGTTTGGACAAACTACAAAGTAATTACAAATTTACATATAACACAAGTTGGAAATAAAAACTGAAAAACAGTCGCATTATTTGAGAAAAATATTATAAGTTCAGACATAGGCTAGTCAAAAATATTTAAGTCCAAACAATAAGCAGTTTTTAGTCAAAAATATTCTAAGTCCAGACATGCCAAAAAAAATTAAACTTGACAACAGGTTGATTTTATCGAAAAAGCAAAAATTATTTTAAGTCCGAACTCTCAAAATGCAGAAAAAGTGAAAAATATTCTGAGTCTAACATAGCCCCTATATTGCCCGAGAGCCTTCCTGGTCGTGCCGGCTCATTTTGTCCGACTCATACTAGCGTGCTTAGCGATTTGGGTTGCGCCATGAGCGGGCGCTAGCCTAAAAGAAAGCCGCACGTAGAGGGTTAAGGATGTTATGGAACAATACCTTCCTAAATGTATAATGTACGTTGACAAATACTTATCTTATCATAAAGTGTACTTACATGGCACATCTTAAGGTAAATGAAATGTGTAACAACGCACATCGGCCATGACACATTCACTCAATGTCAAGGCCATCAAAATGTTACGTAACTCTTTCCTAAAATGTTCATACCACAGTCAAATTTTTTTTAAAGAATTTTATGGCAGCCTCAGCCAACACCTTATTCATTAGGTGTTATTAGAAAACCATCCATTTCTTGTATCCATGAGGTTTGTCTCTGTTATTAATCAGAAAGGAATTAGCTCATGGAAGGGTCTATTTATGTGCGAGGGGTGTTGATTAATAGTGATAAACTTATGGCTACAGAACATGTTTATGAATATTTGCGAATGGAGGAAATAGTATTCAAATGAATGTTTCATTCAAGAACAAGTAGTTGTGGTTTTTTTTCATTATGTGTTTGTTTGTATAATACAAAATTCAAGACATAACACCCCTTATAGTAGGTGAGTTCATTTTATTTACCGGAAGTTAGGTTGCATTACGCAACAGCATACACCAAACAAAAGAGTTCCATCTAAAATTTGTTTTGGATGAATGGAGATAAATCTGCTGTGTTTCCAAATCAGAGGACTGTTATGTAAAATTGATACCTCTAAATTTGACGTTTGAAACCTCACACTGCGCATTCGGTTTCAAATGTCAAATTTAGAGTTATCAAGTTGATGTGAGCATTTAAAGTAAAAAACAACAACAACAACAAAAAACAATAGTATGACGAAGGTCATGTAGTATTCTGTATGTATTAATACGCGATCATGAAATTAAACAGGGGGTTCAATCCAAAATTGATCACTTTGATTGACCAATCAGAATCGAGTATTCACCAATGTTTATGGTACAATCTAACATATTAAATTATTAAGCTTATGATGGATAGGTATTCTATCCCGAATAGTTACAATGTACAACTGAACATACTATGTTACATACACTGACTTCGCTCCTGGGGCATAATTACAAGATCTCATAGATTTGTACAACCAGACATTATAATGGAGTAGTTACATAACTATAACAATATATGGGATATATTCTATATGAATAGATAATATTAGTTACCCACCAAGATATAAAAATATGTACAATATAAGTGAATACAATCTGTAGAAGTACATTATGTAATTTATATATTTTTACAATAAAATATAAATACAAACAGTACATGACACTCACACCAGCGGTAGTCCACAGCAAACTTGAAATATAGGGAGTTAGTTGATTTGCTCCAACATCCCTATCCGCTGACTGCGAAGAAGCCTGCTACTGGCTATGTTTTATGTGGGTTTAGTACCAGGGGTGTGGAATTACTATGCCCAACTTGTTTGACCCTCGAAATTTTGAACATGAACAAGTTCAATTGTATATGGTAGTCATCCGCGGACAAGTAGAAAATAATTAACCTTTAAAATACTGAACCCAACAATTGTACCTTTCAATGTCTAAACTCTAACCTAAATAGGCTGTTGAAAGATTTTCAACAGCACAAGGTGGTAACAGTTTTGAGTTATACTCGCCCCAGTTCAACACTTTAAGGGTTATGACAATAAATATCAGATAGTATCTTTCAACTTTATTTTTTTAAACAAAAAATTATTCTTTTTATCATGAACGATCAAAAGCCATCCACGAACTGATAAAATTTAGATAAGTAGAGTTCAGCTCTAGACAAGTACAATTCGTCTGTTTTCTTTTCCGTGGGCAAGTTTTAGAAAATGTTATTTCCACACCCTTGAGTACCATTGTGCCTACATCCCAGTTTAAAAACCTAACTATAAATTGTCAATTGTGTCCTACGCAACATCCTCATTATAGCAGGACTGCAACAAGTCAAGTTTGTCACCAGTCAGGTGTTGTTCAAGGGTTACCTGTACAGTAAGAATGCCATCAGACAGACATGCACTCACTAGAGATGCACTGTGAAGACCTGCAGTGGGAAATGCACAACCATTGGTGATTATGTCCGAAACACAAGCGAGCATAATCACCCCCTGAAGACTCTCACCATATTCATTTCCTAAGTACATTCAGGAAGAACCAACCATACCCCTGACGGTATCCGCCCGGTTCATCGACAAACCAAATTTAATTTATTGCACAACGTAGACAGATTGTAGTTCCGGGGTGTAGACAGGGTGTGTTTACCTGAGCGTGGTGATGTTATGACACGCAATTAATCTCGCTAAGTTTGATAATCTTTTTGTTTTTATAGTGCAGTTGAGTTAGGATTACAGGTGCAGTTGAGGTAAAGTTGAATTAGAGCTTTTGATCCAAAGTTTTGTTTTGTTTTTATTTTAGTTTGAGTGCATGTTTACACATGCAGATTGGGTAAAGATGAGTTTAGTTAGTTAAGGTAAAGTTGAGTTAGGTGATGTTATGACAAGTAATTAATTACAGCCTTTGATCCAAAGTTTTATAATTTTTTGTTTTTATAGTTTACACATGCAGTTGAGTACATGTTTACACATGCAGATTTAATGACATGAAGTGAAACACAACACTATCTATATTGCTGTTTTTGTGGTATGTGATTGGTTTGTTGAGTGGTGAGTTGATGATTTTTTTTGTGTGTTTGGCTGCGGTTGAGTTTTTGTATTTTTTGTGCCATTTG
>JAULCD010160137.1:0-10977 GCA_032361085.1 Calliostoma canaliculatum
TTAAACGTTAAGCACGTGTATTATGTGACAGTCAGTGTACAACGTTAGTCACGTGTATTATGTGAAAGGCTGTGTACAACGTTACGCACGTGTATTATGTGACAGGCCGGGTGCAACGTTACGTATGTGTATTATGTGACAGGCTGTGTACAACGTTACGCACGTGTATTATGTGACAGGCCGTGTACAACGTTACGTATGTGTATTATGTGACAGTCTGTGTATAACGTTACGTATGTGTATTTATGACAGGCTGTGTACAACGTTACGTATGTGTATTATGTGACAGGCTGTGTACAACGTTACGTATGTGTATTATGTGACAGGCCGTGTACAACGTTACGTATGTGTATTATGTGACAGTCGGTGTACAACGTTACGTATGTGTATTATGTGACAGGCCGTGTACAACGTTACGTATGTGTATTATGTGACAGGCTGTGTACAACGTTACGCTCGTGTATTATGTGACAGACAGTGTACAATGTTACGCACATGTATTATGTGACATGCTTCATAAAACGTTACGTGACAGGCTGTGTACAACGTTACGCACGTGTATTATGTGACAGGCTGTGTACAACGTTACGCACGTGTATTATGTGACAGGCTGTGTACAACGTTACACACGTGTATTATGTGACAGGCCGTGTACAACGTTACGCACGTGTATTATGTGACAGGTCGTGTACAACGTTACACACGTGTATTATGTGACAGGCTGTGTACAACGTTACACACGTGTATTATGTGACAGGTCATGTGCAACGTTACACACGTGTATTATGTGACAGGCTGTGTACAATGTTACACACGTGTATTATGTGACAGACTGTGTGCAACGTTTGTTACATTGAAATGTAGTGCTACTTTAATGTATGAACAATTTTATCTTTAATTAATTAGTGTGTTTTTTTAAAAATGTGTTATCAGTAAAGTTTAGTTTTGTTTTCTTTTAATATTAGTTGAAAGTCATTGATAAATTAACACTTAGAATTGCTTTGAGTAGGAGTTTAAACTGTAAATACCTTGAGCTGTTTAAAAACATTCTGCAACAAAAAAAATTAAAAAAATTATCACAAGATATGTTTTTATACTGTTTATTTAGTTTTGCAATAAGTTTGTGTTCGCAATATATATTGCATTTGATATGACAATACACAGAAGAGTATCTCAATAGATCAACATGGCTATGACCCCATAGCGTACTCCGGCCTACAACACACTGGGCTAATTGGTTTGGTTTAGAAATGTCAAAATGGTTGTAAACTCAGAACTTTCCAAAATAAACACTTGTTGTACTTGGAAATACAGATTGTACAACGACTTTTGCATTTGTTAAACGAACCGAATGGCCCAGTGACATTGTGTACGTGTTAGACTGAAAAATGTAAAATCGCCGTGAAATGTAAAACAACGGTCTAACAACAACTTCCCAAACACACATGCATAATGTAAGCACATTACTACTGTCACAAGAGAAATTTATATTTTCCCTTAAAATAATTTCAAATACATTTTTTTTCGTGTGTGCCTGTAAGAAAGTTAGAAGTAAAGAAATTGTTTCTGGCGTTAACGAACCACTGTGATCTTTAAGGTTAGAATTTGGACACTGAAATCAATTGTTGATGATTGCAGCACGACAGAGACCACATCATATGTAGACGACTTTTATGAAAATAGGATTATTAATTAAATTTTCCCCTCTTTTATACTAAGCAAACTGAAGCGATTGTATTACATTTAAGCACATACCAATTAATTTGTCTATCCACTCTCCTACCCCAGGGCTCAGAGCCCTGCCTCATTTCTCTGCCACTCACACTCAATGATTCATATCTGAATTATAAATCATCTTCCAAACTTTTTCTTCGGCGTTCGCTTTTATTGACATCTTTCAAAATACAAAGACGTCAATATTCACGTGGACAAAACATTACCTAAACAACTAATCATCCTTTAAAAGGAACTAATATTAAAAGTCAATAGCATAATAATTCACAAAGAAAACAATGGCGTCATGAGTTGGCCTAGAACGCTGCACGCACAAGAGACTGGATGAAACATATAAATCTTGGCTGTAATTGAAATCTTGCGAAAAATATCAGCGGGCTAAAAAGGTCTTCAAACGGATCCAAAGCCGACGTGTTCATCCTTGTGACAATCAATAGTAAAACATCTCGGTAAGCACACCTGGGCACACCTGTCACGTTGCCATTGTTTCGGCGCATCACAGGTAATTTCCACGCTGATTGTCGGGCCACTTTATCATTTGGCTTTACGTCGACTTCTACCTGCAGTTTTCCCATAACGAGTTCCCCCGGGGATCGTGTTTGACTTGCTTCTTAACGTACACGCGTTGATGGAAGCATTGTCTCTGTCGGCACACCTGAGAAAGGTATGTGCAACCAGCGCTCCCCTTACCTGATTGGGACTTGACAAAGCGGCGAGTATATTGCTCTGTTCAATAAGTGAGCTACATTGAGTTACATACGCACTTACACTTGGAACCCATTAACATCAACCTCTTACATTCTTTAATAAACATAAGATAACATTATGGGAGTCCATATTTAGGGTGACTTTGTCAATTACCGACTTCACTGAGTTAATAAAGCATTCTTTGTGACTTATATCATCCTAAAACAATCAAGTACTCAGTTTCGCTCAGTATGTGTTTTTTTGTATTGCCGGATGTTTTGACAAAGGCATGACACTTTTCATCTCAAAAGAAATTAATTTGACAAAAATACATTTCTATCTTGATTGAATATGTTATAAGTACAAATCAGTGAAACTATTTAATGCCTCATGCGTCAAGTAAAGCTATAATACATTTAGTATTGTCCGCGATATTTGACTGAATAGCTTATGCTCCCAGGAAACTAATGACAGCTACTAGTATATTAATGTTGGCAGAAATAGAGTCCCTGCAAAAAACAATATTTGTATCAGTCTTTAATTCTTATTGGCGGTGACATGTCTTAAGTACTCGACAGTTTACTCCAAACTTAGTTACCAAAAGGTATAACTATTTTTGTGGATTTTGATACCAGTAAACAATACCATAAGGTAGGTGTTTTAAAAACTGAATTACAAGAGCTCACACATGGCTATAGGGTTATGCTTAAAAAAACAACAACCCTGTTCTAAACTGACTATTCAAACAAAGCTTTCCTTTTTGAAGAAAGCACAGTTTACAACTATTTTGTTATTTAAAATCGATGCCACTGGCCCAGTTTTAAACCGACATAATTATGTTATAGATATAAAGCAGATGGACATTGTATTTTGAACATCTTTCTACAGGTCATCATCACTGTATAATGAACATATCTCTACAGGTCATCACCACTGCATTAGGAACGTCTCTCTACGGGTCATTATCACTGTATTTTGAACATATCTCTCTCAGGTCATTAACACTGTATTAAAAACATATCTCTACGGGTAATTATCACTGTATTAAGAATATCTCTCTACGGGTCATTAACACTGTATTAAGAACATCTCTCTACTGGTCATTAACACTGTATTAGGAACATCTCTCTACAGGTCATCACCACTGCATTAGGAACATCTCTCTACAGGTCAATTATCACTGTATTAGGAACACATTTCTACGGGTCATTATCACTGTATTAGGAACATTTCTCTACGGGTCATTAAAACTGTATTAAGAACATCTCTCCACTGGTCATTATCACTGTATTAGGAACACCCTCTACAGGTCATTATCACTGTATTAAGAACATCTCTCTACGGGTCATTACCACTGTATAAGGAACACCTCTCTACGGGTCAGCATCATTGTATTAGGAACACCATTTTACGGGTCATCACCACTTTTTGTAGGAACACCTCTCTACAAGTCATCATCACTGTATTAGGAACACCTCTCTACGGGTTATTATCACTGTATTAGGAACACCTATCTACAGGTCATTATCACTGTATTAAGAACATCTCTCTACAGGTCATTATCACTGTATTAAGAATATCTCTCTACAGGTCATTATCACTGTATTAAGAACTTCTCTCTACAGGTCATTATCACTGTATTAGGAACACCTCTCTATAAATCATCACCACTGTTTTAGGAACACCTCTCTATAAATCATCATTAATGTATTAGGAACCCCTTTCCACGGGTCATCACCACTGTATTAAGAACATCTCTCTACGGGTCATTATCACTGTATTAAGAACACCGCCCTACGGGTCATCACCACTGTATTAAGAACACCACTCTACACGAAATCCTCACTGTATTAAGAACACCGCTCTACCGGCCATCACTACTTTATTAAGAACACCTCTCTAGGGGTCATTACCACTGTATTAGAAACACCTCTCTACAGGTCATCACCACTGTATTAAGAACATCTCTATACGGGTCATCACTACTTTATTAAGAACACCTCTCTACGGGCTATTACCACTGTATTAAGAACATCTCTCTACTGGTCAAAATCATTGTATTAGGAACACTCTCTACCGGTCATTATCACTGTATTAAGAACCTCTCTCTTCGGGTCATTATTATTGTATTAGGAACACCTCTCTACAGGTCATCACCAGTATATTAGGAACACCTCCCATCACTACATGCAGTCTCCATCTAGTGCATGGGTCTGAGTCGGCAGTTGATTGAGTTTGTGTGTATTTAACTTACTCAAGCAAGTACAAGGTGCACTAGATTGTGGCATCCTTACTAGTTTGGACTTGTCATTAGATGTCCGCTTATTGACATTATCTACACAAGCAAGCAGATAGAAAGTGAAACAGCCTGGTTGTTGAACCCATACTTCTTCAGCACGGAGAATTGGAAGCCATAGTTTAGACATAGTATTCTCTAAATTCAATTCAAATTTGCGATCCGTAATTAATAAGATTCCGGTTTTTGTCGCATATGATCAGTAGTTAAGCATTTCTTGTCTCAGGAACAATTCGATTTAGTTTTTGCGGACCAAATGATTGATGAAAGATTAAATGAAGAGTGCTAGTAGCACGTGTCAAATAATCCACGGTAGACAGGTAGGGATTGTGTGCGTTCCTTTCCTTCAATATAAACCATACAAACACGTAGGTTCTTAGTTCAGGATTTCTTGAATGTCAACTTCTGGTTTATTGGTAAATTAACGATGTTTTAGGGCATATGCTTGCTCCTTCATCACCTGACCTGATGAAGGAGCAAGCATATGCCCCGAAACGTCGTGAATTTACGAACAAACCAGAAGCGGACATTCAACAAATCCTGAACTATGTACCTACACTTCTAAATGTCCCTAAATGAATTGACTTAGGCTCTTGTGTGTTCACTGTCACATTGACGTGAACTTATTGAAGTATTGTGCTTTTTTCACCAAGACATACGCATTTACACTGACCCATGGCTTCTGTTTTGAGGGAAGAGATAGAGAGTATATTAGGGATCAGAGGCCGCGTGACCCGAGTACAATTACATTGATAAGTTATTAAGTAGAGTAAGTGTTTTCAACACTTTTGTAGTTATATTGCGGCGGAAAGGTTTGTAGCAGGAGAAAAGTCTCCATTACCAATGTGGTTATGTGGCGCAGTGAAACATTCAAGTTTCAGCTAGTACCTGAAATACAAGAGTGTTACTGTGTTAGAGCATTCCATTCTGTCCATTCTGCTTGTTGAGAAGGTTTCCAACTCAAAGAATAACGTCGAGCGGGATTCAAACCCATAAAAATGTTGAAGATTCTGACAGATCCATTATAACTACATTTGCATCAATGTGGTTATGTAGAGGTATACTGTATAAACAGACAAATGTGTGTGGTTAAGATAACTCCTGATAAAAACTAGTGTAAATACAAAGAGGCTTTTTGCAGCTGTTTGTTAAATACGAGGCATATTTCATCGAGTGAAGTCTGAAAATGTGGTTTTTAGACTTCACGAGATGAAATATAGGTCTTATTTGTCAAATAGCTGAAAATAGGTTATTTATTACAATCATTTTGTGAAACTTTACTACTTTTTCTCATGTCAAAAGTTTGCCCAAAGCGACTGCAAAACGTAGTGAAACTTTGAGTGATGTTTACTTCTTGTAGCAATACAGCGCACACAAATCTAGTTCCAAACTAATGGTGAAATCTTTACGAGAAGTGTTGACACATTTTACTTTTGAATATATCGCACGCGTACTTAATGATGTAGGTGTAACATTTGTTGCCATATACTTTATTTATTCAACTGAAAGCCAAGTGCACCCCTATATTATGAATGCGTTCGTGTAACTGACATCGATTTCTAGTCCCTATTTTTAATAAAACCCAAAACAACACATTTCATTTCTATCAATCAATGAAGTTGATTAAAGAAGTTTCGTACCTGAATTTGAACATTTGACGAAGCTTTTTGAGTAAAGGCCTTGAAAATATTCGAAAATGTTTTAAGAACTTGATGTTGTTGCGAATTTAAAATTTTTACGTTGTTGCGAAAGTTACGTGGCAGACGAAATTGGCAAAGGAAGTTAACTCCGTGAAGAACCCCGTGAGCTCCATTCAGCACGCACTGTGGTGAGCAAAATAAACGCAGTTGAAAATGTTACATTTGTTGGGTAACACGATGATATATTCATAAATTTAACCACATGAACGTGATAATCTCCTCTAAGCGATGAAATACTGTATTTGTCAGTTATAATCGGGGGAGATGTGATTTTTATTTTAACTGAGAAATGCAGTATTAAAAAAATATATATATATAAGACATATTTCTTTTTCAAATAAACGAGAAGTGTTTTTACGACAAATGAAATTAATATTTCTCTACATTCCTCATAGAGGGGCAAACGAGAACAAAATAATTTCATCTTCAATTTAATTTGATGTGCGACGTTTACATATCAATTTCGAGGAATCTGTTGCTGTTTTTTTTTAAATATCCGCACCTTTGTATTTTTAATCTGTGGGATAAACAATTAAACTTTACAAGTGTCTGAACTAAATTTTTATTAGTTGTTGAACGAAAATACAAATCTTGTACAAAATAGTTTTATATCGTGCATGTGCATATCTGTACATCTAAATCACTACATGTGAAACGGAGACAGAACTTTGGTATATTTCCACACTCGTGGAAGATACAAACATATGCAAATCAGTTTGGAAAAGTAACATTCTTACATTTAATGCCCACGTTATACAGCCAATATCATCTGGTGACTTAAGCATTTTGTTACAGGCATAAAGGTATTCTCTGGAGTCAATATTTGTCAATCGACCACAATATCGGAGACAGCAAAGGAATAATGTACCGACAGGTGAAAGCGTCTCACCTCTCCAAGATCAGTGCTTGATGAAGATTTTTTGTTGAGACAAAATGTGGTTTAAATTTATTGTTTTTTTTACGTTTTCTGTAACTTCCCAAAAGGTATATCTCCATACTTTAATGCTATAGCGTTCACAAGGTACTATTTTAGTTTTAAATATGGAAATGATTATCTTCAGTAACATATGTAAATAGGGTTTGATAAGCAGATAAATGTAAAAACGTGCGTTTGTGGCTTGAAGTTTTTAATGACTCATTTAAACATGAACATGAACAAAAACCATAACCCACATATTTATAATACCTTCACAGTGCACAGTTGTTAGCCGTTTAAAATTTTATTTTCAACACTTTTAGTACTCCTATATTTTGAACACTCCCCCCCACCACCCCAGTTATTTCTGATTCTACTAAATTGACAAACAAGATCCCACTGATAACAAAATGACTTTAAAACATTAAATTTATCTCTGCAAATCAATTACAGAATCTGACACTAAGACAATGTCATCAGCAAAAAGAAGTAATTTGATCACGTCAACACCATCGTCAAAGTATTATAAATATAATAATGTATACAACAATATTATGTCTTTTATTTTCTGCGAAGTCGTACTTTTGTGTCAAGAATTAAATTAAATAAAATCACACGTGTAATTAATTACCTAATTAACTGAAGGGTCGAATATATTGCATATATACTGGTTAAGTGTTTACTTTATTTTCAAACATATTGAGATAATGTTTTATATCGCATGGCTAAATGTTTTCTAAATGATGATAATATTTCCTAGCGTTTTCTTTTATTACAACTATCTGTTAAGATAAAGTGCATTTGATATCGACATACGCATGAGCAGATAAATGATGAATAATTAATTTTATTTATTGACATATTAAGTAGCAGGCTTGTATAATCCCCCTACGGAGTCTACTGCTTCTGCATTCGTACACCTGAGATCCTAAATACTACAGCACACACGAGACTCATTTAATCGAGAGTAGCAGTTAATCTCCAATCAGCAAAATACCGCTCATTTGACTCGCCCGGCGAATACATGCCAGCCTCAAAGAAATTTAACAATGATATCGCAAAATAAGAAACACAAATCATCCTAATGGTAAATACCATGTGAGGATGTCTAAAATCAAAGATTACTTCTCATTGATACCGGATGTCTGGCTATGATCAAAATTATTGCCAACCGCCTTGAAATAGATGAAAATTGCAGTTCGCTTGACTTATATTGATTCCGAGCTTTGTGCTGATGGGAAAGATGATTACAAGCGTGTATTGCCATACGGGTCCTGCCACTGCTTGTATCTATCGACGCGATTAGGGCGGGGTATTTTGTTGGAAGTGGAAGTGCTGTTGAATGATTGGAACTATTTTCATCAGTGTTATTCTTGGTTGAGGTAATGCTGAGCTTGAATATAACATCTCTTGAGGTGGCAGTCTAATCTTTAGGGAGAGCTAAATACTATCTAATCACAATAGCGAATATTTGGCACCAAGCTCCGGGTAGAAACCTTTCATTGTACAGGTGGATTCATCGGTTCAAAGTCGGCTCTACATTTAGGAAATTGAGGCACTTTAGCAGATCAGTTTAGCAGAACTTCTGCAAAATGACAAAACTGAATACATTAATTACAAATAGTCGTATAAGTAGATGAAACTGGTATCATTTGTCAAAATATATTTGCAATAATCCAGTATCAATATCACTACAAAGATTAGCTTTTAATTACACATTTCAAATTAAATTAAAACAATTAACGTGTCTATAAAACGTTTTACAAGCCATGCAATTACTTGTTTAATGATATGTTTTAAGTACATGCCTTTTAAAATAGCCCTTTCAAAAAGAAATTAAACAAATTTTATGGGTGTATGATTGCACAAAAATCAAATCAAAACATGAAGGTGACTGTTACAGTACAAATACCATCTTTAATCTTGAAGAAGTGAACGAGACAACAGCAGATACAGTTTGTGAACATTTTATTTGATCTCCTATAATGAGAAGTGCACGCCTTCCTCTTATCTTGGCTCTCGACAACAGGACATCGATCCAACATAATATCCAGTCAGCTCGCATTAGGAACACCCGACAGATAATTAATTACCCGGGACACTCTCTTACTCGCTGGCTTCCTCGCATTAAACACACTCGCAGATTAAAGGGCACTGTAGACCATTATCAGCGCTCGTGTTCTGTCTTCATGCTCACCATCAAGCACCCCAGCAAGTTTTTCCCTAGCACTAGGGATTCCGTCCCGCTAACTTGGGGCCTTCGCTCAGTTGGATCCCTCTCAAATCCTATTTAAAACCATCTTGATGGATTGGCAATCTGTTCAATCCGAAGCAGTGATAGATAGCCCATTCCGCTACTGACTTGAAGAGCCTTTACCAAACCTCAAGTACGCACGTTGTTCTTTCCCATGGGAAATGCCCTGTCTGTGCATCAAAGGGAGGTAACTACTCTCGAGTGAGTTAGGCCACGGTTGTCTAATTCTTGATCAAAATCATTTTTCCGAAATGAGCAATCCAGTGAAATGATCATTTTGATTTTTTATCCGATGGCTCTTTCAATTACGGTTAAAAATGCCCACATTCGAAAGATCAATCTTGCGATGGAAACGCCGCTGGGATTTGACCGATTCGGATACATATTTGATAGGAATTCAAAAAACGTCTTTGATGGTTTTTCTCCATAAAATTCTGTCAAAGTCAACAATATCGTTTACTAGCATTATCGATATCTCCACACAAGTGACAAAGACCGGCTTTGTTAGACTTAGCAAACTTTCAGCTAAAAAATGCAGTACTGGCGGGGTCTCACGTCCTAGTGATTGGATAGTTGCTCAATTCCACATACATTCAAAGTCATTTAAATGTTTACTACAAGAATAAAACCATCTTTTGTGCTACAGGCGACTGTATTTATGTAAAACCTTTATAGAATAATATCAGTCAGAAACTGTCTGTAAATAAAGTGTTCAAAGCTAATAAGAGTGAGAAGGGCCACATTTATTTTTTTTAAATAGCAAGAAAAAACCCGACATATAAAGGACTGTTTGAGATGAAACCTTCAGCTGAGACTAGCTTTGTAAATAACCTTCTTGTTATATACTAATATATACCTCACGCCACATGTCAGACGGCATGTTAATTGATATGTAGCTACTGATTTTGATAAATAGCAACATATCACGTATACAAAGACGTACAGTTTAAAGTTTATAATTTAATATTGTAAATAGCGGTATTAGAATAAACTACAGAAAAGAACACCCCCACGCTCCCACAAACATAAAACAATAACATAAACAAGCATCCGAACTAACAAACAAGAACCTACCAAAAACTCCAACCAACAAAGAAACCCCCACAAAACCAACCATTAATGCAGCCTGGGAAGCGACATGCTGGTTTAGATATTGCTGCAGATGTCGTTCGGCCTTTGGATTAGCATGTGTCTTTTCATCCAGTTCTGTGCCGATCTCATCTTCGTTTAAGATTGAATGTGAGATTATTTCTGATTTGGAACATGACATTCCTTAACAACTTCATCTAGTGAAAAAAGTTATTATCTGTAACCCTTTATATATAGCAGAGTGAGAGAAGCTATTATCTGTAGCCCTTTATATATAGCAGAGTGAGAGAAGTTATAACTG
>JAULCD010160248.1:0-10976 GCA_032361085.1 Calliostoma canaliculatum
GGATAGGTTTTTAACAGCTTATTTGGGGCAGAATTCAACAGCACAAGGTCACAGTGTAAGTTCAAAGTTCAACTTAAATCAGTTTTTGGATTAAAGTACAAAATTGAACATGAAATGGACAAATATAATTTTAGTAGGCTAAGGATTAACCCTTAATGTGTCGAATTAATTTTATTTAAAACTTAAAACCGGAACTACTTTGTACTGTTGAAAATCTATCCTGTGATAATTTGTTTAAAAGAGCTCCATCAGGAGCTCTTTTAAACAAATTATCTAAGAATTGATTTCAATAGCCTATTTAGATTGGAATTTGGACCATGAAACGGACAAATATAGCTTGGCACTCTGAAGGTTAACCCCTAACTCGCTCTTGTCAAGGAGGACTATCGCAACAAGGAATAGCATACATAACGCAAGAGTTATTTACGCGTTTAAACAATACATACATAGTGTCATTTTCATGTACGTTATACACGAATAAGGAAACAAGAGAACAAGACAGTCCACGCACTTCACTACTTAATCCTGTTCGTGTCTGTCTAAAAACCAAATTTAAATTCATACTAAACCAGAGTTCACAACAAAAACCCTTACATCACCGAGTTAATTATGACAGTTTAAAAACCTGGTACTATTTTGGGGGCACTATTTTGACATGATGTCTGACATCGCGCAATAATATTTCTTTCCTTGACATGTTAACGACGCCGTGCTTGCATAATGCTCCGCCAAATTAACCCCTAGAACGCTGGACTGATTCTTGTAGAGCTTAAAACTGTGACAGTATCTTGTGTTTGAAAACCTATTCCGTGGTAACATGTTCCAAAGAGCTCCCCTTGGGAGCTCTTTGGAAGACGTTACCACAGAATTGTTTTTATCAACCTTAGCTACCGAAAGGGTAAATGAAATTAAATAACTCGTTTCTATCTTAAAAAAACGCAACGCGTAGAACTTATAAAGGAGCGTCATTTATTTTAGCATATTAAGGAAATATCAAAATTATAAGCGTTGGCAGTATTTCATGTGCTTTTTAAGAATGTGTTCATAATAATTCAAATTTGAAATCATGGCAGGTCAGCGAGTTTTATCAGAAATAGTTTTATTTACTAAATGAAAGGTTTTAAAATATACCACTTATATAAAACTTTTTAAGTTTAAAATAAGATTTTTGTCAAACATAAAACACTTTTCCCCTACTATTTCCACTTAATCACAAAACAATTATTCTCGTTCCGCAACCTCCCTCCCTCGTGTCCTTCGAAAAAATTCTTGTGGGTAGTGTTAAT
The DNA here is from genome assembly GCA_032361085.1 of Calliostoma canaliculatum. Taxonomy (NCBI): domain Eukaryota; kingdom Metazoa; phylum Mollusca; class Gastropoda; order Trochida; family Calliostomatidae; genus Calliostoma; species Calliostoma canaliculatum. The sequence goes on from JAULCD010160248.1 coordinate 1,287, forward strand.
TCTACATTTAGCTATGTCAGCGTTTGACTGAGCTAAAAATTCCATTCTAAACAATTCCTTTCATATCAAATCTTTTGTGTCCAAAGACAATGTATTGTATCAGTTTTCAAACCTAAATTAAACACAACTTTATATCACACGTATAATATTACGCCCATTGTCTATATCACATGATAGTGCCAGACTATTCTCCTTACAACAGGTGCAGTCTATAAGAGAAAGCCAGTGTAGCACGTGTGCAGAAATAACACACTGTGGAGTAGTTGTCAGGTTAACATAACACGAGAGGGAAATGGTCGCTGACAGATAGGAAAGGGCACCTGTCACGTATATTTACATAGATGCATGTTAATGATGTAAAGTTACAAAGGCACATGCCGATCTGTAACAAACATATTGAAAATATGCCGTCTATGTGCTGAAAGGTCAAGGTCGACACGTCTGCACCGACGTTGCTGGGGTACTCCGTGCTTTTAGGTTATCTGGGTAATGCTGTTTCATTTAAACATAAAACTTTTTCGCAACACGACATTATGTTTTGTTATGTTGTCACTATTATTTGACCTGAATTACGTTTGTTTGACAGAAATAAACAACTATAACTTTTTCAGGAACTTGACCCTTAAAAATACAAACTGATAAATTGGCGATTAAAAGGGTGTACATTCTTGTAATAATTTTTAATCACGACAAAGAATACTGGGTCTCGTCCCGTGAAGCTATCGTAAAACCGTTCTGGTTCCCGAAGTATCGCTCGGCCGAGCGACACATCGGGTACCAGAACATCGTAAGGCATGAGTAAGCCAGACCTATTGGTCTAATCCCATGGCTTACGACATCTGTAAATTCACGACAACTTTGTAAGACGCCGCCTTGTCAGTCTGACACAATGATGGACGGCCAAGGTCGCCGACCACGATGCAGCACACCAGGCTGTCCAGCAGGTTACAAGACGTCGTGCCCAAATAGTGATTGATGGCGTCTTCACGCACTCGCAGAGTTACGAAGACAACATGTTGTACGGCTTCAACATTACGCCATGTACATTCACGGATTGGTGTTATCATCATCGGGACGTCAGCCGCACGTATGACGTCAACGGCGTAAATCTGTTGTCTGTCATGTTCTGCCATACACGAAGGCCATACATATACGAATAAATCACTAACGTCGGTTATGACATCTGCTGTTCGCGAAATGGTAAACATGTCCTATTCTACCTGCAACACACACCATGCAACTTTCTGCACACAATTTTCATGAAATAGTCAAAGTTAGAAAGTGTTGCACAAATTTTCATCCAGCATCGCATATGCATACATTTGTGTCTCAATTTTGATTAAAATCAGTTGGGCTGCACTACACAAGTTGGATATGGAAACCTTCCGTAATAGGTCACGACAAATTGACCTTTCAAGGACAAATCAGTTTCAACCAATCGGATGGAAGCTATTTCGGCATTACGTTGTTAGCTTTAAAATTCAAAAGCCACAGCCATATATCGAACAATTTTGAAAGGCAGCGCGCTGGTATGTTCAAAGGTCAATTCGCCATCAACCCGAACGGGGGCTCCCAGATCTTAATGTGAAGTGTAGAGAAGCGCAACAGAGCAATAGGACTGTTTTTAATCAGATTGTGGCACAACATATTTCTGCCAACCTATTTTCAAACGAAACAAATTGACGACGTCCATTTCAATGGACATCATCAATTGGTTTTGGTTGAAAGTAGGTTGACAGAAATATTAACATGAAATTGTCACCTGTTAAGAAAATTGTCTTTAATACATTCCACCAGCTTCTAAAACTGCCAGTAAAGATAAGATAATAAATTTTCAGAACACCTTTGACAGGTGCTAACTCGTGAAGAATGCGTGACCATTAAAAACAACAGGGAGTTTTTTATTTATCTAAAATATTGCGACATTTAAAAAAGTAATAAATTGTTTGTTTCTCAATAGTGCACTTAAACCATACACTAAAAAGACAACTAAAGTTCCCGCAGGTGTCGGGTACTAAACGTCTCGCTCATATTTGTTTAATTGTTTTATTGTCTGACAGTTTGTCTATTTAAAGGTACATGAACCATACAAGAGAATGTCTACGATTGTACGTGTTATGAGAATGACGAAACAAGGGAACTCGGTGCCTTCTGAACGTTGTGTCATTCAACGAGGTGACGAGGTCAAAGCGACAAAAATATGATAGCTGAGACGGGGCATAAGCAATGTCGTGTTTTAAAATCTGCGCGATATGACGATAATGCAATAGCACGACACAACATGGCGATGATATCGCCATGTCGTGTCGTGCTATCACAATATCGCCATATCGTGATATCATGATATCGCAATATCGCATAGGTTGGAGATAGAAACTTTGTTGGCCCCTCTGCGCCACCTTAGGATGTTTTTGTCGATTTCAATTCGTCATCTCGTCGGATCATGAAGTGCGCCACAGAACAATCGGACTTGGTCCGTGCTGCACGTGTTTTAGTCACGCCCAGTTTTATTGCAGTGCTGCGGTGCGCTCCGGTCATGTGACGCAACAATGGCGGGGCAAGTTCATGAGTTTGTTCCAAGAACAATGCACAATCAGACAGGTCACTTCTAGACACAACACCACACCCAACATGCAGACCTCAGACCTTGTTTATCAAATGAAAAGACGCTAATGAAGTACTTGATTTGTCCTCTAAACTGTCAAACATGAAGGCTTTTATTGTTAGCGACTTTTTTATAAAAAAAAATGAAAACAATTACATTATGTATTTATTGACTTTATCATGTTTTTTGTGTTGTTGGTTTTTTTTGTGTGGTGTTGGTGTGGGTTGAGGGTGAGAGGTTAGAGTTGGGTTTTGTTTTATTTTGGTTACGTATTGTTTCATACCAAAACCTGCCGCTCCCTTATCAAAATAGTTTTGTAAACTGCAACACCCCCTCCCCGCCTCCCCAACCCCCCCAAAACATGTCTTTTTTTTTCTTTTTCGTTTATAACAATTTTGGTATTTGTACCAAACTCATTGTGTTAACAGCACCCCTAAATAAATTAAAGTTAGTCTTGTAAAAATGAGATTATTTAACAAATAAAACTCATTTCGTTGTAAAGCCTTCTTTAAGTTGACAAATTACTTCCAGTGACCAGTGTCTCTTAAAAAAACTCTGCTTATTTATGGCACGCTTGCATATTCACTCAACCTTGCAGCCGATTAGCCAAACCAAATAAGGACATGTTATCCAGGGCCTCGTTTCTTCAAAGCGATCTTAAGCTAAGTTAATCGCAAGTGTTAAAATATAACATTGGATTACGAATGTCGTAGCGCAGAAATCGCTTTGGAAACGGTGCCATTTGGCACCGGTTCCAAATCGATTTCTACACTACGACAGTCGTAAGCCTATGATAAGAAACAACTCCACAGGACATTGTTTTTAAAAATCACTTACGATCTTCTTAACACTAAGATCGTTTTGAGGAACATGAGCCAGTTCCGGAAGTCCTTTATTAGTATTCATGCCACGACAGCAGACGACACTCGTAAGGAGACAGTAGATGCCTTCTTTCACTGTCACGTGACCTGAAGATAAATCGTGTCACCGACACCCATATTTTATACTCAAGTGTACAGCACTTGGAAGTTGTTAACAGTTTGTATTTCATGTGTGAAGAAATAGAAGCTAATTCATTGTCACATTCTCCTTTCCAGACGTGAAATTATTTCCTAAAATCTTCTTCTCAGATGTGAAATTCTTTCGCGGAACCTTCACAGACGTGAAATTCTTTCCTAAAATCAGGTTTATATCTTTTAAAAGCAAAGTTAGTTTGTTTTGGGTTTCTTGTTGTTGTTTTAAAAAAAGAAATAGAAATGGTATTTGTGATCACACTATGAATAGTAGCATTAGAACAAAAACATAATCACAGTAAATACATCCATATAGCAGGGAGCATTGTTTTTAGTATTTCTATGTTTTTGTTAAAAGTTTACAAGTGCGTCGGTCCCGAAGAATTCCAAGTATGCTTTCCATTCCATTTCCTGCCCTGTACGGAGCGCATGCACATGTTCTTTGAATCCCACAATGCATCTGACATCCTGTGTGACCGCTATTACTGACGTCTGGGAATGCCAACTGTATGACTAAGCCAACTGGACTCTCATCTGGCCTGCGCTTTCAAAAAACCTCATTGGATTGTGATCTCTTATCTGAAACTGTGACCCCCTTGTGCTATTGAAAACCTTTTATGTGGTAATTTATTTAAAAGAGCCAACATGAGCACTTTCCACAGAAAAACCCATTGGATTTCGTAAACAACTACCATATTGTTTTCGTTTACCAATGTCAAAATCGTTGAAAGCTGTGCACTTTCCAAAGAAAAACTTGTTTTTCTTTGGAAGTGCAAGGTTTACAACGATTTTAACATTTGGCATTTGTAAATCAAATCCAGTGACATTGTTCATGAGGTCGAAGCGTTACGACGACTTTGTGAAATCGCGCCCTAGACACGAGTTTTCCAATGAATGCTTCGACTGCATTACTTTGGCTGGAACATGCCTGCAAGTCCAGCTGTGTTCTCGATTACCTCCCCCACCAATAACAAAGCCCTGCTGGTGCCGTGGCCACCAGATGTCGCTTTGACTCTCCGTCAACCATGAAAGGTCAAAGGTCGATGCGGTGGTCCATGCACGTGGTATCAATGCATCAGCTTTTACACAGGTGCTGTGGTCTAATGTATAAAACATGTGCGTTATTTTCCATAAAATTTGTCTAATTAGCATTGCAAACTACAACTCTTTTATTCCTCTTCTTATTTCAATGAATGGTGGTCACTGGACGATGACATAAATGTCGTCTGCTGCACAGCATGGCAGACGACAAGTACCCGGATGTATGTCATCATCAGATTCCTTCACTTGACCAAAGGAACTTAAATGGCAACAGCTGGTTCCTTAAGTGCGCATACCCTCGCCAAGTTTAAACTCAGCGAAGTGCGAAACAATAGAAATAGCTCGTATAACGAACACAGTGAAACATCATAAATAGTTTTATGGTCTCTATTCTGAGGGATGCAGACATATCTTCTCCTTTAATGACGTATAAACAAGGGAGACAAAGCCCGGAGAAAGATGTTATTTTTGTTAGACACAGGAAGCGGGTAACAGTCTTTATATGGCGGCCACACACATAATTTATGTCTACCCCATTATATATTATTTAGGCGATTTCGTTTGGTTTAAGATTGTTAAAGTGTTTTTTATCGTAACATTCTTACTGTCTTGTTCCATGAAACCAGACCAAAACATCTGAACTTTCATCTTTGCGCTCTCGTTGCGAGAGCGCTAAGATGAAAGTTCATATGTTTTAGTCTGACGAGACAATTATGAAACGAAATCGAGAGCTCTATGATGAAGACTATTATGTGGTGGACTGACAACGATGTCTTGACCAGACAAGAGCTTCTTGAAATAGAATCGAAAGTAGTAAGAGTAAGATTATTATGTGTTCGCTTGACAAGAGCTTCATGAACTGTAACCGAGCGAGAGCTGATGGTTAGGGTGCCTAACCTTCATGAGATTCAGACACAAAATCCTTGGGAAATGAATGCAATAATACCAAATGACTTTTGTAATAATTATTGAAGAGTATCTCGCAATTTGTTATAACAGGGTGAAATTATTTTCCATTTAATTAGTTAATAGACTAAAATTAAATCCAGGAAATATGTTTTTGGTGGGGTTTTTTCGATTTCTAATTTTTATAGTCAAATTTCTTTTTATAAAGACTGATTCCATGTGGGATACTAGATTCTAGACTTGTTTATTTTGTCTAGACTCTCCACAAGGCCTAATGTTTTTCCACAGTCATGGTGCAGAACTATGAAGTTAGTATTTAGAAAGCTCCTCCTTACCTTTAGGGACAGAAATCGAACAGCCCAAGTCCATTGCCTGCAGTTTGGGGGAGGCTATCTTCTGGAGTGCCAGTCTCTCTGGGTCTGTCAGCTGGAGCAGGCTGATTGGCTTGAGGATCACCTTCCTTCCGCTCACACTGCACCACGTGCAGGAACCCTGCAACAAGCAGACGACACTTAATGGAAGAGTTCGACAACCATGTCATCAAATATATAAAGCAGGGACCCGTTTCACAAAGTTTTGACGTCGTAAACCAATTAACTGGGCAGATGCATTAACTTACAAATGCCAAAAAGTGTCGTCAACTGTGCATTTTCCAAAGAAAAAACAAGTTTTTCTTTGGAAAATGCACAGTTGAAAACGATTTTGGGCATTTGTGGACCAAACCCATTTACTCGGTAACATAGTTTATGACGTCGTAAAGTTATGACGTCTTTGTGAAACAGGGGCCAGAATGGTATCAGCAACAACAACAGCAGCAGCCATAATTAGTAAACATGGAAGACGGATCCACCTGTCGATAATCATTAGCTGTCTGAGAAAAGACGGGTTGAACTGTCGACGTCCATTACAGTGGCCTAGTGCTTCAGCCCCGCTAAGCTGATTACGACGTCAATTCGCACCGCAGTATGAACCATGTTTTTACTGTAGGCTTGTCTTTTCCTACGTTGTCACCAACGCCATTGACCTTGTGACTCTTAAACAGTTTCAGACTCCTGAGTTACATTTAGAAGTTGGTACAGTAAACAATATCGAAAAACTATTTATGATTGCAACTTCTTATTACTAAAGAGCGACGTTTTGAAAGATATGCTGCTTTTGTTTTCAAGCTTTGCTCTTCAGGAAAATAAAATGACTAACTCATAAATATCTTATCCATATTGTTCAAACAGTCAACGATACAGATTTAATATAACGAATTACATTTTACCTTTTAACACGTCTTTCTGTCACTTTGTTATATGGTCGAAGCAGTCCTCCAAAGGCACAACAGTGTAGCCAAACGGCTGAAAGAATTAAACATGTGCCCCAAAAGTTGAACTCCCCAAACAGCATATTGACAAGAGGCAGAAGAGCCATGGTTCCAGCACCAACTCCTGATGCTGCTATACCAACAGGCAGACTTGGCTTATCAGCGAAATGGTGTCCCACCAATACCAGGCCTGGGGCGTAGACAAAGCTGCGTCCAATTCCTGTAACAATATCATTTACCTATATGATAACGAATGATATCAACAATACAATGGCATCATTACTTTTGGTTAGATGTTTTTATAACAATTATTGTAAACATTACAAAGTTGGAATATATACTAGGCACAAACATTAAAGAAACCCCTTTACTTTGTAAAGTATGTATAATTTAATCAGCACAACTGTACGGTAAGAATCTCAGATATACTTAATAACGAGTGTATCAACCATGTGCAGCAATACACGCACTACACCTTGCAGACATGCTGGGTACCAACCGCAGAATTGTCGTCCTCGGAGTCAGATGCCATTCTTGCCGCAGTGCTCTACCCAAGGCATCAATATTTGCTGGTGCAGTGTCCCTGAGACGCACTTGACGGCCTAACACATCCCACAAATGTTCGATAGGGGATACATCTGGTGATTTCGCCGGCCAGGGTAATGTTGTAACGCCTTGTTGTTGCAAGAAGTTCACGGCAACACGAGCTCTGTGATGACGTGCATTATCGTCTTGAAACAGAAAGTTCCGACCTGCCCTGTGCGCCATTGGAACCACGTATGGCCGTAAAATCTCGTCAATGTAACGCTGGCCAAGTCAAGTTACCTCGTACAATAACCAAATTAGTTCTCCTATCGAAAGAAATTCCTCTCCAGACCATGATAGAGCCGCCTCCACAAGAATTTTGTTCCTGTACCATGGGTCTAACATAACACACGCGATCACCCATCCGTGAATCGCAAGCAAAAGTGGGATTCATCACTAAAGATCACATCTCGCCATTGCCGGTTCCCCCACCTTTTGTTGCTGAACCCACTGATTACGAAAACGTCTATGATTAGCTGTCATCGTTATGCCTTTTAATGGCCGTCTTGACTTCAGACCTTTGCTGCGGAGCCTGTTTCGTACGGTAGAGAATTTTTTTTTTCTGGGGCTCTATTGAATTCCATCCTCAAATCTGGGGCTGTAAAGAATCGATTCATCGGAACTATAGTTCCCTGGACGTTGTCTTGTCTGGGGGTGGTTTTAGGCCGTCTTCTTCTACCGGCCCCCTGCTATGATGGTAAAGGTTGATGAGGTGGGAAATAGCGCTTTTGACTTCCTGAAAAACCGGGCAACACTATTCTGAAATTGTCCACCCTCTATCATGACCTGTTATTTTTATGCGTTTGTCAGGTACATAGTGGGACACGCTTACTGTCAGTTTTATAGCCTAGCATGCACGTGTGGCGTATGGCTGCACGTGCATCATGTATAAGAAAGACGGTGCTGACTGTGGTGTTAGCCATAAGTGAGTTCCGATCTGAGTTCTAATGCATTGAGCTTTCAACTTTCATGTAGCATTGGTTTCACTAGGAATACCACCTGGGGGTTACCTTATTTCTTGTACCTAGTATATATAAGGTATTTCAAAGATTTTAAATATAAAACTAAAATTATTAGAACTTGGGTTACCTCCCTTAAGTTGTATTGCTAAGCTGACGTTTGCCAAGAATGCAATAGTTCTTTTTCATGTTGTGTTCCTTTTGCAAATAAAGTGCTTGGACAGTTTTAGTCAACGTGTGTGGCATTTCATTTCAGCATTCTTTTTAAAAAAGGCTATTTTGTTATAAAAGTAACATACCTAAGCAAATTGGAATTGAATTTAATTGTAGATAATACTTTATAACTAATATGTAGTTTATAACTTTGTTTTTTTTAAAAAAACCCATAAACCATGAATATTTACCTCCAACAATTCCAAACGTTATGAATAGATATATTAAATCTGGGGAAAACCCGACTGCAATAAAGCTGACACACAGCAGAATACCACCGATAATTACTGTCACTCGCCCGCTGATTCGATCACTGATCATACTAGTTAAAGGAGCTGAAAAAAAATAGGAGACGACGTCATGGTCAACGTCGATGTCAGAGGCGATGTCATGTTTATATTTGGCTACATGTAGTTTTGTTTCATAATTAAAGCCCTACGTCACAAATGATGACGCCACTGTCGCTGTCGCTACTTTTAGACGTCATTTACACATAAATATTTAACACTTTGAAATGGCTCCTTAAATATAAAAGAAGTTGATATTTATATAATGCTATAATTATTCTGAACACTTCTACGTTTCATTCAAACAATTAACACATGATCATTACAATGTGATCGTACCAAGACAAAGACGTAGAGTGCCAGCTAGAGAAACAGCCCAAGAAGTTGCCTGTGCACTGGCTCCAAACTTGTCCAGGAACTTGAGGTAAAATATGCCATCAGCTCTGTCTATTCCACCTGGTGTACACAGAAAATTTAGACAAGGAATATACAAAAGCTTACTTAGCCAAAAATCGTTGTGAGTATATTTTTGAATGTGCACACTTAACAACGAAAGCGAAAATCAAACTCAATTAGATTTATAGAATGAACATTCCGAAACTTCGCACCTTACCCTGTAAAACATTGTGATCTATAAAAACAATTTAGTTGCTGTCATTCAACTTCTAAAATGTTTATTAAAAAAGAAAATAGTTCAATATTTATTGGATGTCAACTTCTGGTTTGTTCGTAAGTTCACGACGTTTCGGGGCATAAGCCCCAAAACGTCGCA
>JAULCD010160359.1:0-10975 GCA_032361085.1 Calliostoma canaliculatum
AAACAGTAGAGTTATGATAGGATGTTTTCTACAGTACAATATCTAGATGTGTAATGTTTTAAGTTCTTTTAATTAAATTTAACACTGTACGAGTTAACTCCCCCGAATTAACTTGACCTCTTGCCTGTCCAGATGATATCGTCGGGACAGTGGGCTTAAATTTTCTAAATGTCGCACAAAACCACCATTCGACTGCGACTGACTCTTAAGTCAACTTCATTCGATAACTTCAAGAAGTTTTAATCCTTTACTTATGAGATAGAAAACCCTAATTTATTTTTAAACAGAGATAAATTCACACATAAGAATGTCAAACAAAGAACTCATTTTACTAAAGATACAGACTTGCAACAAACAAGAATTACAAGGTAATTTCTTGACCCCAAAAGTCCCCGTGAACGAACTTAAGTATCCTTTTAACGATTCTAATCATAGTATACCAAGCAACAGCCTAGCCTAATTGTATTTAGGAGCTACTGAATGTCACTGTGACCTAGCACTGGCCGGTCAATATGACACCATTATGTCTTCACGATCGCCAAACTCTGCGAGAATTCAGGTCGATGTAATAATTACAGTGGAAATGCGTCCACAGGCAGGAAGTAGTATCGATACATGTAATTAAGTTCACTGCATGAGGCAAGAGATTAAATAAATAAAATCTTGAAAACTAGGCTTCTTGTTTCCTCGATTGTAACTATTTTATTTTTATGACATGTAACAAGTAGTTACATTCTGAATAATAAAAAGTTTAAAGTAGACAGCAAATGCTAATCTTTAATGATAAATAGAACACATGTAACCTTGGGTATCTAAAATTTATTATGTGGTAATTTGTGTAAAAGAGCTCCTTTCAGGAGCTCTTTTACACAAATTACCACATAATAGCTCTTTTACATACTACCTCAGAATAGGTTCTCAACAGCCTTTTCAGATTGGATACAATAGTTGATAAAAACTGGGACTATTGAATATTGACGTGAAAAACAAGCATTGTGTTATGTTAAGAGAAACTGTTGAAGTGTTTTTAGAATCGACGGTTTCGCATTTGATTGCTGATTCACCGAGGCTGTAAGATCTGTGGTTTTCTGTCATGACATGTAGGTTGTTTACGTCATCGTTTTAGAAATTATTTCTCAGTGGAAGCTAAATCTAAAATCCTTTAAATAGTGTATAGACCACTTACTGATCTCATGGGTTAAGTTCAAAACTTTTAAAACTGTTGTAAACTGTGCTTTTATCAAAGAAACAATATTTTAAACAGTTTATGTTGGACAGAAGATTTGAATGCTCTGGGCCAATGAGTTTGGTTTACAAACGCCATTAACAAAACGAACCGATTGATCCCGTGTGTTTTATAGTATGTCTATAATTTATGCACATTTATGTTTCAATGGTGAAAGTTAATAGGTGTTATTATTTAATTGTATCAGCTTAAATGTATTATGAAATCCCTTTTGGAAGTCGTAGTCTGGAATATAATAGTTCATGATGATAAGCGTTACACCACACAGTGTCTAATCTCATTAGAAAAATACCTTTGGTTGCGTTGCGTTTCTCTACAATGCACAAAGTGCACACAAAGTGCATGTTGAGAAGCACAACGCATTTAAAGGTCTGGTTTTAAAGTGATTGTACTTTGTCATTATCACTGTTAATTTTTAATTATTTTGTCAAATCATTTGATTGCAAAACCTTGATTAAAAGGTTTGGCGGTATCTTTCCCATAAAATTAGTATGAAGTGAACAAGTCTCGTAGTATATTATAGTTGTGAAAAGTGAACATGAGGTGGAGGTGTATTGTTCGCCAAAAGGGAATTAAAGGAACAGACAGCAGCCTTTCTGTGAAACCTATTTTTGCTCATCTGAGTGCTGGAAATTCCAGGCTACTTTATAAACAACAACCAACAAAGGCCACCACAAACACGCCCACTGTCTCTTAACGTCTGGCTGAGCGTGGGTTTTGTTCAAGTAAGGCTGCAATTTTATGTGGTCGACATAAGAGAACATAAGAGGACATGTTTTCACTTATTTTAGTAAGATGTGTAGATGAAATCAGTATTTTGTTTGGAAACGAGAGGACAGTGGGCGTTGTTTTCGTTGTCGGTGTATAATTTATTGCCGCATTAAAACTAGTACTTTATACATACAACATGTTTTATGTAGACTTCTTCAGAGAAGAGAGGGCACGGAACGTGTATACTCAATATATTGGCTTATATAATAAAACGTATACTAGTTGTGGCCTTGTCTTTCTGTTAATGCAAAGCTATGATTTCTTGTGATAATCAGAACATATTGCCTGCCTACTTTTATGACGTAAGATAGGACAAATAACTCTCAAACAGTTACAGTTAAAACAATTTCTTAACAGTACACAATTATTTAAAGAAAAATTAAAGAATAATTGCTTTTCAAAATAATGGTGATTTTAAAACTATTTTTTTATGTGCAAGACAAAAAAGATACACTAAGACAAGACTGTTTCCATGGATATAAGCAGATAAGGTAAAGAAAAACCCAAAGTGGTATTACAAAGTTAATCCAATAATAACAACTGGTAACAGGTTTTACAAATTGCTTTATCTCACATGGGATATTACCAATCCAGACTAAACTTAAAGGCACATTGGCAGTGTTGTAACTTAAGCGTTGTGTATTGTGTGTATATATTAATCAATTCACTGGATATTTTAAAAGTATTAAAATCAAGAAAACTTATTTTATTTTGGTCTAAAAACAATTTGGATGAGGTGGATGTATACCAGACGTTTTAAGTTCATTCCAAGAGGCAAGCTCTTAGAGCCGTGGTGACGCGTCTTAAAGATCAACTCCTCGCCTGATACCGTAAATATAATACAGGCGTGTTCTTCATTTACATCATTAATATTAATATAAGTGTTAAGCCTTAAAGTGCTTAACCCAGATGAGTAATATTTAAAACTGTGCTTACCTTCTGCTGTTGAAAATCTACTCTGAGGTAATTTGTTTGAAAGAGCTCCTTTGGAGCTCTTTCAAACAAATTACCACAGGGTAGGTTTTCAACAGTGTGCTCTGATACCGGAACCACTAATGGATCTGACATTTCCCAGTGTAATAATGTAGGTAACATATTGACTCTTATATAGCTCATGATCAGGGTACCGCTCGACAAAGCTTTTGTGAAACTAAGAAGTCTTAACTCTCATTAGGAGAGGGCTAAGATGAAAGACACGACCTTTTGGCCTTACTAAAGCTTTGTGACACAGTATCTGGGTCTTTTCTTAAGTTTTTTGTTTGTTTATAGATTCTCGTTTCAAAAGTTAGTAGACATGGTGTTTAATGTTCTTACATACATATAAATGTCGATTAAAATTGATCTTAGCCTGGGATAGACTTTTGGAATGGGTCTTTTATAAACACTGTGACTGTAACTGTTTTGATGACCAGGGCCCCGTTCCTCAAAGCGATCTAAGCTGATCGTTGGTGCTAAAATATAACAATTGGGACTGTCGTAGCGCAAACATCGCTTTGGAACCGGTGCCATTTGGATTGTGACTGTCGTAGCGCAGAAATCAATTTAGGACCGGTGCCAATGTTATATTTTAGCACCTATGATCAACTTAGCCTAAAATTGCTTTAAGGAACAGGGCTCTATTGTGTTGCCATCGTCATGACACACCACGGCTTTATCTTGAAGATGCCGTCGTGTGGAACTCTCGTATGACGTGATTAAGCGAGAATAAAAAGCTACCTGCTATCATAGGGTATCGACGTTATTTGATTTTTTTATTTAAAAAATGGGTTAACTGAACAAAGTGTGACACGTTGACTTTAGAAGTAGAACAAAGTGTTATTTATGTATGGAAAGCAGAATTTACAAAGATCTTAACTAGATCCTGATATTCAGGTAAATTGTCGTATATAAGTAGTAACACTACAAACATGTAAAGAGATTATTCAGCGGTTTTCTGTAGGTTTGATGAGATTTTCGTAGGAAATCTCATCAAATCTATAAAAAAACGCTGAATAATTTCTATACTTTTATCTAGTGTAAATATATCTGCAAACTGAGTGGATATAGTTTAATTGCAAGTTAACCCTTAGAGTGCTGAATTGACTTTAGATTGAAAACCGTGACTGTTGAAAACATATCATGTAATGATGTGTTTTGAAGAGCTTCTTGCGAAACTATTTTGAACAAATTCATTGATTTTCAACTGCCTATTTTGATTGAAATTCGGACAATGAAACCGGGAAATGTTGACCTTGGCATCCTAAGGGTTAACTCAGGAAATGTTTGTCAGGAGACAATGTTCTCTTACCATCTCAAGAATAGCCTAGATTATGTGGACTTTTAGCTTTGATTTCATTTCCAATAAAACCCTTCAGCATCTCATTAAGTCATTCCTTCACTAACCAAAGCAATGTTTGCACACATACGTAAGACCAAAACTAATCTTGCCGCAAGATCAACCGTGATGTATGTGTCTGACAACTAATACTAAGGCCAAACAACGTAATACATCCGCTCAGTAAATGGATGCGGTTTTAAATACCAAAATTGTTAGAAACAGTGCACTTTTAAGAAAAGAACAAGTTTTTCTTTGGAATGTGACAGTTTACAACTATTTTGACATTTGTGAACCGAACTCATTCGTCAAGTGACATTTGTCCTAGTTTGGTAGCCAAGGAAATTTACAATTTCACTTATTCCTTTAGAGGGATTTTATCTTCATCAACGACTAATACATAAGGGCGATGACCATCAACAGATCAAATTTGCCTTCTTAACCGAATTGAGAGAGTGAGCGATGTATTCTCCCTTGACGTATAAAACAGAAACCTCAGGCTATCCACGGAGAATCTCACTAATCACTGTGTCGTGGGAGACAACGGGCCATTCGACACGGATAAGGTCGGGGGAGCAGCAGTCGTAGTGTGGGGTTTAGGAATTTAAGCCCTACCAAAATGAGACTCAATCCAATTACCACGTAAACATCCTCCTGCAATTCCAATTCTCCCAGGAACCCCCAGGCAGATAAACCGTTTACACTCTTTTTCTATATATCTTTTCCCCTTATGTCGAACATATATTGTACATAAATGGATTTAAGTGAGTGAGTGAGTAAGTTATGATTTAACGCCGTTTTTAACATTTTTTAGTTATATCGCGGCTGCAGGTTTTACGGTTTTAAGCCTTCATCACTAATGTCGTTATGTGATACCTGCTGGTACCTGCGAACCCAGAGTGTTACTGTGTTATACAGCATTGCAATCTGTCCTCAATGTGTTTACAATAATTTGAATAATTTAACAAAATCTATTTGTCATCAGCTTAATAATTGTGTTAAAACAAAATATTTAGTTTGTACATATTATCATTGTACATATAACATTGGCTTACGGCTGTCGTAGCACAAAGATTACTGTGGAACCGGTTCCAAATATATCTCTGCGCTACGACAGTCGTAAGCCTATGATCAGAAACCACTTCACTGTTTCAAAAACCGCTTATGATCAATCCAGCCTAACATGGCTTTGAAGAACGAGGTCCTAAACCCTTGATGTCTGACAATCAAGATACTATGTACTACCACTGGATAAATCGGTTTGGTTTACAAATGCAAAAATCGCTTTAAAGTGTGCACTTTCTAAAGAAAAGGCAAGTTTTGCTTTGAAAAATTCACAAATTACAACGATTTTGGTATTTGTAATCTTAACCTGTTGGCACAGTGTACTTTTCACTGTGTAGTAATCTACATGTAGTAATCTATTCCTGTTGGTAAAAAGGAAACAAACAGCACTTGGTAGTGGTTTACACATCTTTTACTTTATTATTAAATTGACGATTACAATAACATTTTTTGGGTTGTATAAAATAGCAAAAATCACGATGATTTTGAAAATATTATATTTCAGATTTTATTTTGGCTGACATTAAATGGAAACAAGCTTCCGTTCAAGCGAAGTCACTTCTTTAATATTTGAAGTTGTAATTGCTGCTACAGGCTGTAGTGCTTTGTTATTGATTCCCGTATGAATTTGTAAACTTCTTTTTGTGAAAAGAATAAATCTTTAATGTTAATTAAAGGCAATTTATCAAATTGTATACAAATATATTTACAACATAAATATATTTCATGTTTGTTTAGTAAAATATACACCTGAAAAAAAGTTAAGCGCCACGCATCATATGTATGAGCTGTAACGTTTGGCACTTAACAAAGACTATTATAACAAGATGTACGATTATTATAAGCTGTATATGTAAATCTCTTGTGATGCAAAAGTTGTCCCAAATCAAGTTTTTCTTGTGTTCCAAAGGACCAGTAATTAAAGGATTAGAAAACATTGGAAAACTTTTGAATCTATGTACCTGTCATTTCACCAGACCATATCAGATGTCACATAGACACCATAGGGAGTGTAGTGTCTATTGCAATACAGAAACATCAGTGACATGTGTATGATCCACGAACATTGACTATGACAGCTTCAACCCTGGCCTCATACTTACTACAAATCGTTGAGTGCTTCTCTGAGGCAAACGTTTCCATTCTTTATGACGGGCAGCTTCAAGTTCAGTGAGAATTTGAACTGGGAGATCACGATGTTTGATTTTCCGGTCAATCGTGTCTTAGAGATGCTCAATGGGATTAAGATCCGGACTACGGAACTATGGACTAAGCAGTGGCAATAGCTTCTTGACACAAATAAGCCAAAACTTTCTGAGATCTATGTGGTCTGTCATTGTCGTCCATGTAAAAAGATGGTTGTTAACATGAGGAACTACCACTGGACAAAGAACGGCATATTGGCATTGTTGGCCATTTAGGCTACCACAAATTGTCACCAGCGGAAGTTTGCAGCCGAAGAAAACACCACCCCATATCATGACAGACTTCACGCAACACGCTATGGTCTTTTGGATGTTCTTTGATGCAAAACGAGCGTTACTATGCCCCCAAACACGTATCCGACCATCAACAGTTCGTAGCAGCATTGGACACTTGTTAACCAAAGTATCCTTCTCCAGTTGGCAATGTTCTATTGACTACGGGCACGACACCATATTGGACGACTCCGCATGTGCCTCTTAGTCAGTTGAGGACAATTTACTGGTCTTCATGCGTTATAGCCTACTGATCTGAGGCGACGCCTTAGGGTCATCGTCGAGAGTCTCTGATGGATAATCAACTGCTATCTTAAATATGTTGAAGTGGCAATGAGATTGCGTCTGACTATCCTGAAAAAACGTCTATCCTCTCTGTTAGAGGTCTTTTTGGTCTAGCAGACCTACAGGTGCACCTCAGTAAGATATTGTTATCAACCAACTTTGGAGTGAAATACAGAGGAAACAACAAACATTTTTTTTCATTTGATCATTTTATTCTGAAAGTACGTTCAATAATGAGTGTGTCCACCTTTAGCAGTGACGACTGCATTCACTCTCTAGGTCATGGATCGGTATAACCGCTGGAACACCTCTTTTGGCAATGAAAACCAATGTTTTTGGACGGACTTCCAGAGCTCCTCACTCGATGTTGGCATGTCCTTGGCAACACGTTTTCCGATCAAGTCCCAGATATTTTCAATAGGATTCATGTCTGGGAAGTTTCCAGGCCATGGTAATACTTGTACTCCCTTTCTTGCCAGGGTATGATGGGTAGATCTTGAATTGTGTGCTGGAGCTTTGCCATGTTGAAATATGAAGCCCTTGTCTGGAGATATGAGACAGTTGTCATGTTCTACAATATCATTGATGATGTAGTTTTGATAACGTTCACTATTCAATGTCCCAGGGACTTTTTTGAGGATTCCTGGACCATTTTGTGAAATAACCCCCCAAACATGAACCTGGGGTGGACTAAACACATTGTTCACTGAATCTTTCATGAATAAATCTTTGAACCTTCATACGTCTGCGATTACTGAAACACCTGAAGATTGATTCATCCGAAAATAACACCTTCTTCCACTGTGGCAGACCAAAACGTCGAACCTGTTTTTCCCATACAAATCTCTTTATACGTTGACGTTTATTTAAGAGGGGTTTACGGCAAAGAGCATAAGTCGTCTTGAGATTGTCATCCTACTGACTGTTCTGCCCAGTGATTGCTTTAATTTTTCATGAATAATGTTGAGCGTGCATACCTATATATATGACATGCTTTGCGGATTATTCTGTCTTCTCGTACAGAAGTACATTTCGGTCTGCCAGATCTTACACGGTCGTTAACGCTGCCTGTTGTCTTGTACTTTTGATAGAGTTTATCATTTCTCTAATTGACACCCCACATTCGTATTCTCTTCTCATTATTCTTTTCACAGTCTTCCATGGAAATCCCAAATCTCTCATGGTTACAATTTGCCTGCTCTCATCTAAAGTCAGGTTACGTCTCTTTCCCGCTGCCATCCTGCATTACAAATTCAATCAAATAAATTATAACATAATTAACTAGAAGTTGAAATGATTTGCAGAATCTTATCTGTAAAACATTGATTTTGGCAGATATTAGTTTGCAAAAACACATTGTATCGAAAAACCAATTCAACTGCATTTAAAGTTCACATTTTTCTCATTATCATTTTGTCAGACACATTATTAGAGGCCAACGGTTAGCTACAAAGTTTATTGGTTATAATATATGTTAACTTATCCTTTGATGCTTCATACAATCTTCTCCGTACTTCTGACGACTGATAGGTGACATATTGGAAAGTGAATACAAAACTAAATATAAATGTAAAGTTGGCAAATTTCGGTTAAGTTTGGCACATTTGTATATAAAGTTAGTATGCATATCTGAAAAACAATAGATTGAAAAATAAAATAATATCAGGTATTCAAACACAGTACTTAACTTTAAGAAAGTGAAGTGAACATACTTTTGGGATGCAGCTGTACAGTGTAAGTTAAAATCTAAAAATAGTAAAGCGCAATTGTTGCGATGAACATCAAGCTTCGTTTCAAGTAAAATGACATCATTTATTTTTCTTTGATGTGCATTGTAAACGTTGGTGTTGTGAACAAGCAATATATTCTTCTGATATTAACTTCTCTATTGCAAGTTGTCCGACGGTTGTAGATATTGACACTGTTATCAAGCTTCCTTGATATTGGTGTTAGTATATACACCGAAACGCCGCACAAATTACAATGCAGGCCCCTTTTTAACAAAGACGTCATAACTTTACGACGTCGTAAACCATGTCACTCGGTTTATGGATTTGGTTTACATATGCAAAAATAGTTGTAGTCTGTGCCCAAACTATTTGTTACATTTGTAGATCAAATCCATTAACCCACTAAAATGGTTTACGACGTCGTAAAGTTATGACATCTTTGTGAAACGGGGACCAGATGTTGATATCAATAGCATGTCTGGCTTGAACATCGTCCTTGTTTACACATTCCCAAACTCGTTAATAAGTACTTTCTTAGACAATTCTGGTATTCCTCAAATTGTTTTTACCTGGTGAGGTTTACTTGTCATAAGTTGCCTTCTGCACTATACTTGAAGTCAACATTACACGTATTAGAAACAGAGAAAAGATGTCAAAACCAATTAAATTAAACTACTTCTTTAATAATTTAGCTGAATCTTCACGTATAATTTATTTCTGAACATAGTTGGCAAGTAATTTTGGTTTCAACTTAAACAGTGTAAAAAATTTAAAACTTGACACTCTGTACTTTCCCAAGAAACACAGTTTTTAATGAACAGACAGATCCAACGTTCCAATGTAAAATGAAAGGACATCTTCAACGACAATGGTTTATTCTTGGAGGATCAGAACACCACTATCAGAAAGTCGGGACAAACGCTGCATTCATGTACATTTTTTCCTTTTGATTGAGAAATATAATCCGTCAAATTCGTCTTGCTTTATTGAACACAACGCTCTGAATTAGTCTGGATGTCCTCAATAATTTGTGTAACATTTCAGTGATCCTCCAAGATCAACCAGATATTATTTGATTGACCAAGATTACTAAAGACATCATTAACCCTTTACGTACCAAAATAATTTTAGTAAGATTAAATACTGTGACTACCTTGTGTTTTTTTAAAGCTATCCTGTGATAATTTCTTTAAAAGAGCTCCTATAAAAGCTTTTTTAAACAAAGTTTTACAGGATATGTTTACAATAGCCTATCTACTTTCGAATTCGGACATCGCAACAGACAAATATTAAGCTTGACTCTCTAAGGGTTAAGGCATGTTTGATCCAAGCAAATTTAACGTGAGCTCTCTTTAATCATACTGTAAGATTTAAATTAATATCGACATTTTAAGATCAAAGCAAACTACTAAGTCAATTTAAACCTATACACCCAATAATTGCTGTGCTAAAAATGTTTCTTTACATCAAAGTGATTCTTTACAGTGTATTAACACTATGGCAAGGTCGGTTCTTTCCATGTGTATGTTCATCAACCACAGAAGATATTTAGGTTAAAATTTACAAAAGCAATTGTATGATATAATTTTATAATGATATAATTTTATGCTTGATTGTTTGGATAGTAAATATAATAAAATTAACTTAATTGGTTTTTTTTGCGTTTATGCAACTTATTGATAAAACATAGTTTTACACAAATACCTAAAACAGTCTAAATTGCATACCTAAGTTCAGCAAGTACGATTATACTTGAGTTTGCTTGATATCCGACTGATACCAATAACCTTATAACTAAGTTTGTTTCTGTTGAAGGAGTCAATATTGGTCAGCAATACAGCAACACAGGTATGACATTATTGTTTTATGCCATTTAGACAGTGACTAACTCCGAGTGTTGATACATTTGATATCAGGAGACACGAGGGTGAGATTCCATTTATTATTTAAAATCAGTCTGATGCCATTAATCAATCCTTTTGTAAATGTTTAATGACATTTGTTTCTGTGCTGCCATGAGCTACAACAATGCTGCTGCATACTCATTGTGACGTCACAATGATTAGACAATGGGTATGTTGTCATG
>JAULCD010160470.1:0-10975 GCA_032361085.1 Calliostoma canaliculatum
GTTCTGTGTCACCCTAGAGAAATTGTCCAAAACAATGTCGCACAACAAGGGTTAAATCGATTAATTTCTTTAGAATTCACAATTTAATTGTTTTTTAAAGTTTTAAGTAAATAAGTTTACAGTCTGATTAAATCCAGTTGTATTGTCCTGTTGCGCTTTCCACTTTATATTAGGATCTGGGAGCGCCCGACAAGAGATTATGACATCGGTATAGTTGTGAATCTAAAAAAGCTTCAATCCTTGAACTTAAATTATCGTTGAAAGGTCATTTTGTCATGAACTTTTATTGGAAGTTCCCAGATCCACTTGTGAAACATTACGGAGCAATGGGTTTAGTTTTAATCAGATTTGTTAAACTTAAATATACTCAGTTAGTCTTAGTTAGTAATGCATGGTTACAGGCAGAAAATGAGTATTAAAATAGCAAAGAGAAACACTGGGTCAACATGCATGAACATTTGTTACAGAGTGACCAGGTTCCAGTTGGAAACATACCAAGAAGTATGACGATTCTGTGTAAAGGGGAGACAACTCGTCTCGTCCAGCCTGGCGACCATGTCAGCATCACTGGTGTATCCTTGTTTGCATATTGATCAGATGGAAATGAATGCTAATATTTTACAAGTAGATTTTCAAACTGTGACCACCTTGTGCTGTTAAATACCTGTCCTGTGACAACAGTGTTTAACATTGCCTCGCTCTAACTCACTTACTCAATAAATAGCAGTGACTGAGTCACATTAGAGCACAACAATATTTTAAACTTTCTACCAAAAACAACTTGATTATTAGACACTTGTAAATTTGTTAACCCTTACCATGCGGCTCAAGAAAATATCCGGGTCAGGCTGTTAGCCTGACCCAGATATTTTCATGATCCGCACTGTAATGGTTAAGGTGTTATGTTTCTTTGGACAGACTCGTAATTTTAAGAAAGGTTTTTCATAAGTGTGCTCCATACCTGTGTGCATAAGCATATTTTGTGGAGAACTGGTCAAATATTGATCATTGGTCAAAAAAAGAAAGTCTTTATCCTTTAAATTCTGTGTTTTATCCTTCAAACAAAACTAGTTTTTCTTTAACTTTAAAAGATTTTCTTGCCCATGGTTAAAGCTGGCTTCAGACAGATCCAGCAAGGACTGCTCTCGGAGACGTTCCTGGAGGCTCATGTAAGTAGCAGTCAAAGATAAACTCTTAATCAGGCCGTTTATTTTTTTAGTTGGTTTACAAAAATTTTGGGTTCAAATTTCATGTAGGTGGTCGGAGAAAAAAATACATTTAAAGTGTCAAAGGTGGTTAAAAAAATAAACTAACAGGTTTGAAATATACTTCAGGTATAACTTAAAACTGTTACCAACTAGTGCTGTTGAAAAGGTTTTTAACAGCCTATTTAGGTTGGAGTTCACCAAATCAAGTCAATTTATTTTATTTGGATTTTGCCGTTTTCAATGTCGCTAGTATTGTAAACCAACAAATAAATAAAAAAGGTCTTGCGTGGTATGTTTCGGATTTATAACATAACAAGTGTTGTGGTTCTGATACCCGACCTTGCCTAACAATATGTGCCAACCATAAGATTTTTTGTCATGGTGACAAAGAAACTTAAATATATCATCCACTACTGCGACAAAGAAATGTATTTGGAACCACAACATTTATTTTGGGGGCCTATGTATACTTAGTAGTTTATCACGATAGACTTCTTGTTTTTCCAGCGCCTGACGAAGATGAACAAGACAGAGGACGATGAGTTAGAAGCACAGGAGCTCACCGAGGATGAACTGAAGCAGTTAGCAGGTACAGTTCTAAAAACTTTAAATCATAGTCTTTCTTCTTCATACTTTGAAAAGCAAGTTTTATATTTGTAGAACTGAATTTTTCACAACACTTAGATTCATAAATATATGGATTTTGTAATTGGTTAAAATTCAGTAAAGTTTTCCACTGGTTTCATTATGTATGTCTTTCCTGTATGTGCTTGAAATCTGAACTTGTATTTTTAAAAAGATTATTTCGTTCGTTTTTTAACATTTTATTTTTACATGTTTAGGTGTTGTAAATTTTCATGTACGCATGATGAACCACAATTTGTTTTATTTCAAGTAACAATGTAAGACATTAATATGTTTCATAGGCTCAATTTAAAGTAAAATTCCTTCATGTTGCAATTTTTAATAAATATGTACATCAGTGAAATTGTCCTGCAATATTTTATGATGCTAAATTTTGGAATGTTACAGAGGATGACTTCTATGACAAACTGGCCAGCAGTATTGCACCAGAGATCTACGGACACGAGGACGTCAAGAAAGCTTTGCTGCTTCTGTTGGTTGGAGGTGTGGATCAATCGCCAAAGGGCATGAAGATCAGAGGTAAGGCGCTAGCTCTGTCAGGGGTCTCGTTGAATGTTGTACAAGAACTTAAAATGTTTTGAGCTTTTAACATGAATGGGGAAAAATTACTTTTTAAGTTCCCTTGGGTACCTTGTCAGAATTGTTTTCAGATAGTACTGGAAGTATCGAGCTTGCTCCATGAGAAGTACACTGAAAAAATTAGGGGTGTAGAATTACTATGCCCGACTCGGGAAATTTTGAACACAGACAAGTTCATTTTTACAAGCTGTTCATCCGCGGATAAGTAGGGAATATACTAAACCCAACACTTCTCAATTTCAATGTCCAAACTCCAACCTAAATAGGCTGCTGAAAACCTTTCTTGTAATTGTGTTAAAGATCTCCTATAGGAAGAAAGGTTTTGAACAGCACAAGGTGGTAACAGTTTTTAGTTATATTCACCCCAATTCAGCACTGTAATGGCTAACTATATAACTTGGACAAGTATGGTTAGCTGTGGAATAGGGCTGCAACGATTTACCACCAGCTCGATTCGATTCGATGCTCGATTTTATCTGTTTCGATTCGATTATTCATACATTATACGGCAAGAATAAGAAAGGCTTTTTTACTAAAAAATTAAACATATTTAACACAGTGACAGTTGGTCTCAACAGAGGAAACATGAGGAACAAAATACAAACACTAACTGAAGTTAATAGTACTGTTCAGGTATTAATTTGTATCATGAATCATGATGAAACCAACCAATGAGCATCCAGTATGTTTAAGTTGTGAATATATTTTCTTCCACCTATCTCTGTGATAATTAAAGGTGGAAGTGACTACTCTATTGCTGTTTCGTTTTCAAGTAGAATTGTTTACTTTACAAATGTTATTTTTCTATCTTAACGGAACCCAACTAATATGTTTATATCTTGAAACAAGGTAGAAATTTCTCTAAGTGAACCGAATCAAAAGTTTGACATTATGGATCGAAGATTGATCTCAGTGGGCGAGTGTCGGTTCTCAGTGCACCGAACCGAATCATTGCAGCCCTACTGTGGACAAGTTTCAAACAAAGATATTTCCACACCCCTGCTTAAATGTATTCTTTCATATCTTCTTGACTATGTTTTAGAATATTGATCCACTGTCCATTTCTTTTCTGTAATATCTCCTCTTAGCACATAGATACAATGAGTGTTCTAAAGATATCCAACTCTGGACACTTGAACAGAATGTGATCAATTTCCTCCTCTAATTTTCGATAACCACATTTATTTATTTGTCACATTGCAATGGGTTCTGTTTATTCCAGGTAACATCAACATCTGTCTGATGGGAGACCCTGGTGTTGCTAAGTCTCAGCTGTTGTCCTACATCGACCGACTCGCACCTCGAAGTGAGTACAGCACTATATTACAGTTGAGATGGTTTCAGGCTTTAGAATCAATTTATTATTGTAACATGAAATATTATGGATTGTAACTTCAATTATAAAACACGACGTATTTTGGCTATATAGCTTTCCTTGCCCCTTCGTCACCTGACGAAGGAGCGAGGACAAACCAAGAAACGTCGTGTTTTACAATTTTAATAAGCTGCAATTCATAAGATTTCATGTAATAACTACACCAAGTTCTGAATGCTTTTCAAAAAATTAACATAACCTATATTGCAAAGGACACAACACAAATAAACTCACAATTTTGGCGAGACTATAACAATATTGTATTTATTAAATAAAAGTAAATATCACAGCACTTACGTTACTTTGTTAAATACCATTTTTAGAATTGTCAACATTTTATAAAGCAGAGTATTAATTTCAAATTTACCTGCATGTATGTTTAATAATTGAAAAACGCAACCTATGAGATTAAATTACCAAATGTAGTACGAATTTTACTTTTCTAAATGAAGAGACGCAAGTACTGTTCCAAATTGTTTTATTATTTCTTCACAAAACATAATTTGAAAAATTATTATTTCAAGATGCTGTATAAAAAAATCCTAAATATTATTTGGAAAACGCAAGTACGTTGCTATCCAAAAGAAATATTAGTATATTCCTTTATAAATATTTATAACAATACGATCAAGGTGTTACTATCATATTATAAATTTAATCTTATAAGAATCAGTATCAAATGTGTATGTTATAAAATGTTACCAATTTTTCTCAAAAAGTAAATATTAATAAAATGCAATTAAAATTATTATGAGAATTTAAATTTAAACTATTATGAGTAATGGTGTTTACCGTGTATATTTCATTGGAATTTCATATTATGTTTTACCATTCCACGAAATTAAACAATTTTGAATTCTTCACATGTAATTTGAATGAGCAATAAATACATTCAAATATACTTTGGAATGTACCTCTGCAATAAAGACAAATCAAATAAATATTTTACTCTTTTTTACCACGCAACCTCAAAACGTTTTGGGATCTAAAATGTTGGGGGCATAAATTAATTGCAGAATGTTATTATTTGTATATAGTAGCTTCTGGTATTGAATATATGAGAAACTAATCTCATATTCGTAAACATAAAGCTACAAACAATTAATAAAAACTCGAAATAAACTGATAATAAATTCATCTTAAATTTGGTATACTAAAGTCTAGAATGATTCTTATATGCTAAGATAAACACTATTTTACGTGTTATTGTAAAAAAAAAAATTATACACGTATGCAACTGCTTCAATACCGTTCATGTATTAATAGGCAGAATAGAAACATTTGTTGAAACCATGTGAAACATTTAACTACATATATTTATAAAATGATCATTTACTTTTGTTTGTGAAGAATAGCAGTATAACAAACAGCTGAAAGAATCTAACATAAACACTAAACGTTGTCGAATATAACACGAGTACTATCGTTGGTAGTGGTGGTGCTATGCAGCTGTTGTTATTTTGTTGTTTTGGTTTTTGTAGTTGTTGTTTTATTGTTGTTTTTTATTTGAATACATCAAAATAATTTGAATACATCAATATTATTCATTTATTTATTTATTTATTCGTTTATTTATCCATCTATTGTTTCAACTTGCGATTAAGATGGCTTACAATAAAATATGTAAAGGTATTATCGGTTCAAGTTCTCAAAAGATTCGTAGGAGAAAAACTAAATTTAATTCTGTTATGTACTAAAACAGCATTACAATTTTGAACTAAATCTTCACAACACACTGTCTACTACTAGAAAAATGTATAGAAATTATTCAGCGATTTTCTATTGGTTTGACGAGATTTCCAATGGAAATCTCATCAAACCAATAGAAAACCGCTGTATAATTTCTATACATTTTTTTCTAGTGTAAGGCATAACACACAGACGGTGTTGTCTCCAGAACCCAGATCCCTTCCCCATAATTGACACCCCGGTGTTTGCCTCTGTAAGCCGATTAGGGGTTTGCTCCGCCCAAATATAGAAGTTTGTTCCACACACCATCGGCACGTAGGATTGATTTTGGCGCAAAATCGATGACATAAAGTTCAGCAGGTATTCTAGTTGTGATTAATCAGCCCTTTGTGTGATAGCAGGTACTTGCATACATCAGTTCTGATACTCCTGTACCCCCTACCCAGAGATACAACAATCCACAAAGCATGTATGCATGTGTCTGGGGAGTCTCGTTAGAGTCGCTGCTATGTAGTGTAATTTATAAGGTAGGTAGTTCATGGCGTAATAGGGCTTTGGGAAATTACTTTTAAAAGCTTTTAAAAGTTATAACAATATAACTTCCACATTAGACTGTCCCTTAATTAAAGTTAGGTAACGTCCTGCGTACAAACTGTATGGTTTAGTTTATAAATATCAGAATCGTGACATGTGTATATCTAAAGAAAAAATAGGTTTTTTTTTCAAAATGTACAGTTGACAACGATTTTGGCATTTGTAAACCAAACATATCAATCCAGAGGTTTATTCACTTTCGACATTGACATCTTTAGAAATGGAAAACATGTCAGATAAGAACATATTACCGCGATATTAAATCATCTGTTTGCTTAGTTACACTAAGCCAAAGAGTTTGGTTTGCAAATGCCAAAATATTTGTAAACTGTGCACTTTCCAAAGAAAAACTTCGTTTTTCTTTGTAAAGTGCACAGTTTACAAATGTTTTGGCATTTGTAAACCAAACCCTAATCCCCGTGTTATTTAAGATATAAATTGATAAAACGTGACATACAAACCAGTTTTAAGCAACTCCACAGCCATATGGCTTGTTACACCTGAAATGGCGATGTGTCCTCACTGCGGTGTGTTGTTTGCGTCAGCACGAAGTGTTTTACCTTATATACATCGAGTAATCCTCACGCCTTGGGTAACATCCCTCGGCTTATTTGTCTGACAAATATTACAATGCATTTGAGACGAGATAAACGAGACAGTCTTATAAATAATCTATCACAAATATGACTTTTTCATTAAAACATGCTTGAATTATCGAAAGACGCTCTTGAATTACTACTGACATATCTGATTTGAACAATAACTCTAACATTTATACAAATATCCAATCTAATTATACTTAATGCATTTTATATCTTGGTGCATTAGCTTGACAATAAACATGGCTTTCCGTCTGCTGAAATGTCTGGTCTCGGAGCCAGCTGCTGTTAATCTTTCCTCTGCTTCTCAGCAAACAGTGCGAGGTCGTTTAGAAAATCACTGATCTGTAGGTATTGAAAAATGTCGTTTAAATGCATTGATAAGAACACAAAACAACTAAAGATATAATAGATGAAATGTTATTTGAACGTCATGAAATATACACTAGGGTTAGCATTAAGTGTCGATTCAGATTTAGATCATACTTGTGTAGCTAACGTGACTAAAGCTTCGTGAATGTGTATCACATATGCGTTTATCTGTATTGATATACATGTAGTTGTGTTTTATCAATGTAAATAGAAAAGTGTTTTGTTTTTTTAAATGCAATTATTTTAATCATACTATTATCAAAGGAGTGATGGAATACTCCATATATATCTGCACACTATACATATGTGTGTAAGAGCTTGTGCAAAGTTTTGCAGAGGAGGAACTTTACACTAGCTTAAGATGGTTAAAATTTGATTAGCAATTTATCTTATAATTAGGAGTATGGGTTTTCAAAACAAGCTTTTGACGTATCCTGTTTTAACGATTTATATATTTTTAAAATTTATGTTACTTTTATTCACATCATGTGCAAATATATTTAAGTTATAAAAACAAAATAACCTTGACCCCATTAGGTTGACATGACTGCAGCAGTTTGACAAATGAATAAGTAAGTGAGTTTGGGGTTACAACCGTTTTCAACATATTTTCAGTTATGTCGCAGCGGCAAGGCTCAGATAAGATAAGTTTTTTTTATACACCACGTGCTTAAAAAAGTCGTGCGTGTCATGGTCGTCTTGATGACGCCAATAGTATTTTGCACGTGTTTCACGTGAAACATTTGAATTAGTTCGTGCACTTGCAAGATGGAATAGTTTTAATCATGTCTAAAACGCAACTACCAATATTATATTATTGAGTACTATCATGCTGTGACATATATGCTTGTTGTAAAAAAAGAAACTCAAAATACGTGCAAATATTTGCACGGGTGGTAATGTCGGAGGCCCGATGGGCCTCCGTCATTACCTCCTGTGCAAATATTGGTAAGTTTTCTCAGTTTATTTCTAATATTATTTTAAATTTATTTTCAACAGCTACAAATGCTGATGAGGCAAAATTAAAACGCCCCAATCGCTGGAAAGATTGCGCAAAAATTATTTGCTTGATGATGTCACACCATCTGTCTTGTGGGAGATAATTGATTGACAAGGAGAAGGAAACGATGTTGATATCTGAGTTGACATGTAAGACGCGTGACAATGCTGGTGATGAATGGCTACCGGAAACGCGCCATCTTTCAAGGCATTTCCACTCCTGCTCTCAACACGTCCAAACTCATTTTCAAGAAAAAACAGTATGCCAAACTCAATTCACTTTATTATTGATAGGAAGGTCCGATCACTGATGCGTCCACTGTGAGCCTGGAAGCTTTCAGACAATTTCCCCTCCTCTGATGGACGAAAATAGCCATAATAAGGCGATTATAAAGACAGAAAAGCCTTTCGCATAATTTAAGACATCAAAATGTCATTACTATTGAAATTTGATTTATAGGAATGCTTAAGTGTTGAATTTTATCTGATCAAACTCAGAATAAACGTTTGTGCACTAAACCATGACCAGCAACACCCGCCCATGATATATGTATATATATAGAATACTAAACGAGCTCCCGTGTCATACTCTTATGAAACGAGTGAATAGTTTTGGTATCTGACGAGTGAAAGCGAGTCAGATACCAAAATTATTCACTCGTTTCATGACAATGGCACGAGAGCGAGGTTAGTATTTTATTTATTACTTCCCTTATTAAAAGTAAGTATAGCTTGAACTTTTTCTTTTTGTTTAACTTAACATAGAAATAATGTATGAATACAATAGATTCTACCGTAACGCGAGGTGTTGATGTTTTTAAAGGTTTTTTCACTTAACATAATCACACCATTAACTTTTCAATTGTTAAAATCATATGTGACAAAAATAACAATTAATTAGAATCACTATTAGTCTATCTAATTCCAAATTTGTTTAAGTTATGCTACAAATTATATAATAAAGTTTGAAATGTTCCATCGCGTGATTTAAGGATGTTATGCGCTTCTATCTAAAAACTAAGCAATATCTGTTCAGAACAATACTTTCCTAAATGTATAATGAACGTAGGCAAATACTTATCTTTTCACAAAGTATTCATGACACATTTTATGATAAATGAAATTTGTAACAACGCACATCGGCCATGACATCTTCACTCAATGTCAAGGCAATCAAAAACGTATGTAACTCTTCCGTAAAAATTTCATACCACTTTAAAATATTTTAAAGAAGATTTTATGGCAGCCTCAGTCAACACCTTATTCATGGGGTGATATTTGAACGTCATTCATTTACTTGCGTCCGTGAAAGGTTGGGGTTTGTCTCTTTTCAAAAAAATTAGAATGTGAAAGTAGTTCCGACAGAATGGCAGCACGAGGTGTTATTAATCACTGATAAGTAATAACTTAGAGTTTTTAAACAGTAGTACATGTATCTCCAACGGGCAAGTAATATATATACAGTCATGTCTCGCTCAACCGGTAATTTACGTGTTTATTAAAATCGTCCGGATAAACAAATTTATGGGTATCTGAATTATGAACTGAACTGAATTTCTGAAAATACATTACAAACAATGAGAATATATATATTGTAAGTAATGTGTATGCTTTGGCCATTACCAGTGTTTAGTTACATATGCCAAAATCGTTAAAAACGCTGCAGTCTGTAAAGAAAACAATGGTTTTCAAAGAGAGTGCATCGTTTAAAATAATTTTGGTTATTTTTAACTGACCCTACTAGCACAGAGTATTGCCAGTATATACATGCAACACGGTTCTATTAAACAGGAAGGATTTTCTATTTGTTACTTAACTTAACAAGGATCACATTACTTAGTTTCCAGAACCATGTTATTGATAGTTTAATTTTTTGTCATTTACTGAGCATAAACTTTGTATTTATTTTTAAAAGCTTTTTTTTTCATTCAATTATTTTAAGTCTTTTGGTAATGTTTGTCATATTTAATACGTTATTGTAATCTAATTTAATCTAACATCCTTGTATTTTCATGTTGAAGTAATGTTATTTATAAACAGTAATTTTAAATTTATACATTTACAAGGTTACTATCGTGCCGACATAAACATTATGAAGACCTGAAGCAAGCATGTAACATTATGTAAGTGCGTTATAACACAAACATTTTTAAATGGCCAATATCACTACAAATATTACTATTGTGTCGACGAAATATAATTGATACTCATAGTAAATATTTGCTAATCCGTGTTTTAACATCATCTAATTACTTTATAACCCAAACATTTTAATAGCCTTATTACCAGTATTACTGTCATGTCGACTGAATAACTGAATAAAAGTAAGTCAGACAAAATAATATAAACGTTTTGAGAGAAGTTGGGGTTTTTTTATTCTGGAAAAGTGACATTTAAAAATAAACATAGAAAATGATACTTTACGTTAGATTTGGTTAATTTGTATTTTATTCAACTTGCATTTTTAAACAATATTTTTATTAACATATTTTCATTTCAAAAGGCTTTAAAATTTTGTAGGTTAGAAACAGATAAAATACTGTCAATTACAGCGTCGTACCTTTTTGTTTTAGAATTTGAAAAAAAGTATCGCAAATTTTGGTGGTTGAAAATTTAATACTATTTACACCATAAATTATTCATTAATATTAAACTTTAAAGTGGGTTACTCAGAATCATCCCACACTCATGATGATTAACTAGATAGTCTCAACATCTTTATATTATATTGTATGTCAATATACATGTATATTCAGGGATATGGAATTACTATGTCCAACTCGTCCGACTCGGGCAATTTTGAACACGGACAAGTGTATTTTTACGTGCTGGTTGTCTGCGGACAAGTAGAAAATACTTAACCTTTAAAGTACTAAACCCAACACTTGTCAATTTCAATGTCCAAACTCCAACCT
>JAULCD010160580.1:0-10720 GCA_032361085.1 Calliostoma canaliculatum
TGGTTTCCTCTTTTTAAAAGTAAGCTTTATTACTAACAAATAATTTAGTATTTTGGAGGTCAACTTCACCACGTTTATGCCCTGAAACATCGTGAAATTACAAACAAGAAGTTGATATCCAACAATTTTAAAATTGTATCATCACTTCTAAATGTCCCTAAAAGAACTAACAGATAATTTTTTAATATATTTATAAATTATTTTACAAAATATTCAGAATTGTTTTATAAACAATTATCAGGACAGTAGTATACAAAATGTCTTACGGGAACATGGCCTATGACATAGTCGTTCCAAAAGGGTGTCAGGGAACCGAATGGACTGTTTGGTGTTTTGAATTTCAGGTTTGATGTAGACGATGTTTGTCCGTATGTTGATGTTATCTTTCCAACCATAGTTAGGTGTGAAGGCTGTGACCACCTGTCTGCTTTTATAGGAGTGATGCCGCATGAACGTTCTGCAACCGTTGCCGAGGTGGCTGTACCTCCTAGTTGCTGCTTGTCAACTGTCACCACATGTATGTCGAAATAGCAGTCTCCATTAGGAACGGACGTTCCACATCCAAACGGTACAGTCAAGTTCAGGGGGATCTTAAGGGTCTGTCCTTGACGGATTTTGTATACGTGGTGTGGTAGCTGTGGAAAGTCAAGAAAACCATGACTATAGATTTGGATTACATTTGTTAAAATAGTTTTGAACTGTAAACATTTTACAATTTGTTTCAAGGAAAGAAAGGGGAAGATACACATTTCTTTTTCTAGATCTCAATTATGTTTATGTTCAGGGCCCGTTTCTCAATGCAGTCTTAGGCTAAGTTGCTAAAATAAGTGCTAAAATAAAACATTGGCTTACCACTTTTCTAGCGCAGAGATCGCTTTGGAATCGGTGCCATTCGGCACCAATTCCAAATCTATTTCTGCGCTACAACCTCGTAAGCCTATGATAAAAAACAACTCCATAGGACATTGTTTCAAAATTCACGTTTAATCATCTTAACACTAAGATTGTTGTGAGGAGCAGGACTCAGATCTTATTTATGTATAATATTTTCACCTTATCCCATGTCTAAGGTAACACATCTCTATTTTGAGGTCAAGACATTAAAGTTTAAAGACACTCCTCTCAGTTCAAGTCATGATTTGTTATGTATGTCAACTTCTTTGTACGTTTATTCACGAACTTTCAGGGCATAAGAATGTTCCAGAATGTTTTGGCTGCCAACTTTAAATGTTAACGACGTTTCGGGGCATATGCGTGCCCCAGAGCAAGTAACTAAACCATTTACATTTGTCAGGACAGACTTCATTGGACATTTACATTTATCAGGATGGATTTCATTGGACATTTACATTTATCAGGATGGATTTCATTGGACACAGTGACAATGCTGCCTTGTTCATACATAGAGCGTTTAGTCATTGCAGTTGTTAATCTGTTAGATGTCGAAAGAAAACAACATGTGCATAAACAGTTGATAAACAATATGTTTTGAGATTATACTGGGGGACTACTAACGATAAATTAAGTAAGCATATAATAGTGGATAAATTCCGAAATATCGTAAACAAAGACGTTGACATTCATATAGTCCATCTTTACAAAGCAAACTTTGCATCATATTTTTCATTATATTAAACATTAAATATAATAAGTTCCCTGTTAATGTTCTTAACTGTATTCTTTACTACTGCCTCGATTTATTGGATACTTACATTCTGGTTAAATAGAGAATCTCACCCAAGTGTGTCCTGATATCAAATATATCAACACGATATCAAATATATTAAATATACAAACAAGTGTTGATATATTAATATTTGATGTGAGCCAGGAGGGTTTGTTTTCATCAGTAAAAATCATACTATGGCATTAAAGATATTGTAAATGTTTTACTGACATTTTCTTTCTGTGCTGCCATGAACAAAACAAGTATGAACATGACCATAGTGACTTCACAACGATGGGACAATGGGTTATTATGTCATGCCGGAGATATCACTACAATCAAATGACATCTTTTGTAACGATATCTCCTGGACAATCTTGCTTGATCTAACACAAGCCATATTTCCCGTGGGAGCAAGCAAGTTTTGGATGATATAGTACACGCATATTCCTTACCTTTACACCAACAAACTTGACAGCAGACAACTCACTCTGAGAAAAAGCCCCATTTGGTTTGCACTGAGCCCTCAGAGTACATTGCAGCTGCAAAATATTGTCACAATATACTGTAATAAGTTATACATCGCAAATACTAAATATAACTAAAGTTAAAAGTCACAACCGTTTAAAAATAATAAATAAAGAAATAGAATAAATTTGCAACCTGTAAAATGAGGACTGAATATTATGTCAAATGCAACTGCCAGACAGCTGGAGTCGGCTTCATGTATCTCTAACGTGTGTAAAATCAGAGACCGATTCCACAATACTATCATAAGCAGAGATCGAACTTTGTCAATATTTCTTCATTAATTGGTGAACACTATAAAACCAACGAGAGCGCTAAGATAAAAGTTAAGACATCTTAGCTTCATGAGACCTTTGTGAAACCGTAGCCAGAAGGAGAAATTTAACATTTCATTTTGATTCATGAGAGTGGATTTTGTCAATTAATACCATCTCGATTTGTTAGAAGTTGAGGTAGTCTAATGGTTCATTGAGTAGAGACCGATAGCTTGTTCTTTTCGTTGACAATTATAAATTGTCTGTTAACAATTTTAATTTAGCTTGTAATGATATTCTTCATAGGCGTTTAGAAGTTGGTGTTCAAATACATGACAATAAATATTATGGATGATAACGTCTTTTTTTGTTTTTGGCTTTTCTTGCCCCTTCGTCATGTGAACTCACATGGAAAGCCAAGACACATTAACAAATTTAAAAGGAAAAAGTTGACATACATAATAGTTATTGCAATCATAAAATAACAAATTTCTCTTTGCTGAAGGCATTATCCGTGATAGTATTTTATATATTTACCATATTTACCATATTTACCATATTCAATAAACAAAATTATTCAAATATCTCAAAAACAGTGCATACACCCCCACTCTGCTTTAACGGGCTTGAATAAATGTAGCTCTCACTGTAAAACCACAACTAAAACTTAATTTAAAAAGTTCCACATTAAACTGATTATTTTTTGTTCAGTTCATCATCCGAATTGTTTACTTTTATGTAGGGATTTACTTTTTATGCTTTTTTAATTTTACGTTTTCTTATGCGTAAACTATGCTTCGATGAGATAGTGGGGCCATGTTTTTATTCCACCAATGACAAAACCATTGTTAACTATGCATCTTCTGAAGTAAACAAATTGTTCATGTTAGCTTGTGTCTACCAAACCAACAAGCCTTATATCTGACAAAAGTGTAACTTAAAAAATTAGAATTTTTTTATTTCAGAAAAACAACATTTCATGACAGGTTAAATGTTAAAGCCGTTAAACGGCAACCTCACAGTGGATAACATATGTTAGACGCTAATCTAATCACTTCCAGACATCTTGTTTCGTTGCAAAACAATGTGCAATGTACGACAACACAACAAGAAGTTTGGTTTTAATAAAATTTTAAAGCAGCGTAACGACTTTACTGTACACAAGTAAGTTCTGTTCTTTGCGAAATACACACTTGGTTTTCTCTCTCCTCTTTCTCTCTCTCTCTCTCTCTCTCTCTCTCTCTCTCTCTCTCTCTCTCTCTCTTTTAGCTAGGAGGGGTATGGGATAAAGTGTGTGGTGTGAGGTGTGAGGTGCCAGAAGTTAATCTAACATTAATATTGAGAGAAGCTTTATATACCACAAAACTTTCAACTTTGCTTTTATTTTCTTTAATTTTTTACAATACTTTGAGGGGAGGGGTTAAATTTTTTGATTCGATTCTTTAAATAAGTGAAAACAATTTTAAGTTTCTTTTAAAATAATGACAAACATTACATATACATTAAATTTATCATGTCACGTTGCAATTTATTTATCTTTATTTATTTATTGGGGAGTTTATTTATTGGGGAGTAAATATTCCAAAGCATGACAGACAGGTGCAAACTGAATAGTTCCTTAAACACAATCATGGTCCCGTTCCACAAAGCTCTCAAAGGATTAAGAAGTCTTTAGGAAAGTTCAAATGTCTTAACTTTTGATAGTATTGTAAAACAAGACCCTAGACTTTTCCTAGCACCTATAATTGCTCAAATTAAAAGTCAGTACAGAAAGTGTTCAATGGTCATGACAAAATACTGACTAAACTCAACTTTGCCTTTGAAAGAACGAGAACCTAGGTGTCTTTTTAAGTAGCTTGTGGTAATGGAGGTACATTATACCATTTGACAATTTATTTTCTACAAGCTCCTTAACCCGCGTCTTTATTTTTAATTAAAATGATGACAAGTTTTACGTGTAATTGGCATCAGAAATGTAAATAAATACATGTACCAGTCATAAAAGAAGGAAATACAACCCAAGGTAGGATATTAAATAATAATTGTTTGTTTTAAAGTCTTTCAAGTCTTTGGTGACATGGTTTAGGACGTCGTAATGTTATGACGTCTTCGTAAAACGGGACCCAGAGGAATCTGTCTTGAGAGGTAACAGATTTAGATCATTTTCTGGCCTTGACGTTTCATATTGATTATGGCCTTGACGTTTCATACTGATTATGGCAGTCCCGTTATCTCCCTTTCCCTGTTTGTTCGTTCCCTCTTGATTTTGCGGCAAATACGGAACCATGTGTTCTCGTCCGAACAGTTGCAACTGCTTACAACAAATTGCTTTAAGAACGAATTACCAGATAAACGCCTTCAAAATAGTTTTACGTAAGTAAAAAGAAGAAATTAAAACCATAACATTAACGACATTTCCCGTTCGAAATGATCAATAAAGGTTATTACAACGAAAAGACATTTTGCGACATATTGAAATGACTTAAAGTTTGTTGAAGACTGACATTAAACTTTAGGAGTTTGTTGAGATTCAGTGTGACGGTCATGGATGTATTAAATACTGACATTCCGTTTGCAGTTGAAAATACTAGTAAACAGAAAATGAATGTTAGACAATCTGTGATTTCTAGTCTTTCAAATAAGACACGTGTGTCACATACTTCGAAAGCTGATGTTGCTGTTGAAATTGCTGCATCAAAAGTGAAATTGAAATATAAAAAACCAAGAGGCAAAAAATCCAGAGACGAACAGACACGAAAAGGGAGATAATTCTCGATTTTAATCAAAATGACCGCAAAGCAGGACAGTCATAACAATATTAATGTTCTTGGATTATAACTACAAAACAAATAAACATTTGGAGTGCGGATGGATTTTAGTAGGACTTAAAACTGCGATTACTTTGTGCTGTTAAAAATCTATCCTGTAATAATTTCTTTTAAAAGCAACCTCTCAGGATGACAGGTTAGGTAATCAACAGCCTATTTAGAATGTAGTTTGAACATTAAAGCGGACAAATGTTAAATTGTCATTTTAAGACTTAAAATGCATATTGTAAGAAAGGAGGCAAATGTACAAAGGGGTGATCACAAAGTAGGTTTTATACACCGAGGAGTGGTAAAGTTCGACATGCCAGTAACTAAACCTTTTTAAAAAGATGTCTTCAAATAAAACCATTGCACTTGATGAATTGCACATTTTTCGTTACATGTTTGTCCTCTGCATCCGCTATTCATAGTTTATATTTAGATTACATGCATCCCGTGCAATATACTGTCAAGGGGCCAATTGGTGGCGACGTAAGAAAGTCTAAATATTTGACTTGGACTACTCGAACCAACCTCGTGATGTGGTAACACTGGCTTCGTGTCTGGTTTAACCTATTTCACAAGAGACACAATATTTACCCGTGTGAGCAATAAAAAGCCAAGTGTCTCAATACAGTCAATTATGTTCTTCTGATGCAGCTACTCAAACAAACTATCCCATATATTAACCCCTGAAGCCGTTAAATAAACTTTAGGAGTGAGTTATCGTTTAACACCGCTTTGAAAAATTTCAGAGCCATTAACTGCGAAATTGAATTTAATGAGTTAAAACTAAATTCCTTAGCTGTTGAAAAGTTATCCTGTGGTAATTTGTTGAAAAGAGCTCCTTTCAGAAGCTCTTTTCAACAAATTATCACAGAATAGCTTTTCAATAGCCAATTTGCATACGATCGAGACATTGCAGTCTACATGGTATATCTAGTGCTCTCAGGGTTGTCACACAAAAGGAACATTAAGTATTGACAGTACTAGGTGTAAGTTGTATACGGAAGGTAAAGGTCAATCTCAAGTACATTTCAAACGTAGAGCCAAGAAATCTAAATTTGCTATCTGTCTGGAAAGATTTGCTAGATTTTATATGTGATGCGTATTATATATTGTTTTGGATAAATAACACTTGGTTGTGGTGCTCCTGGAGTTTTGAAAATGTTTCTTTTTGTTAAAGACAAACCTCTAGACAACATGACAAATTAAATATTAAAACTCCTTTAATTTTCTTGTTATTTCAATAACTGTAATAAGGTGATATGGAGGAACTATTGGAATGTCAGCTTCTTTGAGGTGGAAGTAACATTTCTTACTATATGCTTACTATTTACTGGGGGTTTGGTATATCTTAACTTTTTCAGTGTGGAAATACACAACATATGTTATATTTGAAATTACACTGTCTGTAAAATTGACAATGCTGTTACTAAGAATGGTTAAGTCCCGTGAAGGATTCGAACCCACAACCGCAGTCAGACATCAAATCACTATACTGAGCATCTCACCGCTGTAATCATTTAGCCACCGTGACAAAAAAAACCAAAAACAAATAAAGACCCTCTTACATTTAGGACGTCGTAAACCATTGGCCTGGTCCAATGCTTTGGGTTTACAAATGCCAAAAACTCAATGTAAACTATGTACTTTCCAAAGAAAACTTTTGTCTTTAAAAGTGCACAGTTTACAACGAATTTTAGCATTTGTAAACTTAAACCACTGGCTCAAGTAATTGTACGATGGCTTTGTGATAAAGTACCATGTAACTGATGGTGAAGCTATTCCATGTAACCCTCTGACATGTAAAATCGGTACAGCTTCTGCAGCCGCTGGCAATAAGTTCATGCACAAGAAAAACATGTATAGAAATTATTTTTTCTGTAGGAAATCTCATCAAACCAATGGAAATCGGCTAAATAATTTATATACATTTTTTCCAGTGATGACTAAACTCGCCGTGTCAATAACAGATGAGCTTATTGTCATCTGCTGCAGAAGTTGTACTAATTTCACACGGGATTAACAACTCATATATTTGTGATGCTGGCGATTTGGTACCTGACTCAGGATGTGGGTTCGAATCCCACATGAGATTCAACCGCATAATGTAACAGAATCGTCACATACACAGACAGTGTAGTTCCAAATGTAACACGTGTTGTGTTTGCTCACTGTCAAAATTGTACGGAAATAATTGCTCTCAGCTGTGGAAACACAACGTGGAAATGTATGCTTACTCGTTCCTTACATTAGTTGTTAACCTATTGAAGAAGTAAGCATTTTCTCTGGAATGTATTCACACACAAGAAAGTAGGACCAGAAAACATCTTGTATATTAAATTCTTTTCTTTCGGTTTATGCCCTGTGGTCCTATCTATTGACAACTACACTGTACAATGTCTGCCTTTATTCCATTTATACTTAGCATTCTACGCTTGACTAAATTTGTGTATCTGAGGTAAATAAATGAAGTTATCATTATATCCTTCTTACTACCTTCAAACTTAATATTTTAGGTAGTAAGAATATATACATTAGTATGGTACTTATTTATGTCATTAATGGCGTTTATGTTCAAAGTTTTATTTTTTTAACTATGTTTGAAAACTCTATGTATACATTTAGTTCCAAGAAAACATTTTGTTTAAAACATAAATTTAAATTAAAAGTTTGCTCAACAACTACAGACATCTTAGTCATATATGTACTACATATTTGATTTTCCTTAAGGCGTACCTAGTTTTATTGAACTCTTGTGCAGACATTCTGCATCTTTGCATAGTTGTTTTACTAATCTTAAGATTCGTACACATGCTCACGAAAGTTAATAGTGACAACACAAAGGCATTTATATCAACAATATATTGCAGAAGCGCTTGTCATACTGGAGAGTTTTCATAAGCAGGACATGCTGGCTTTTTCCCAAACACTTAATATCATCACTGGCTGCATAGGTTGCTGAGTGTAGCCTTCATATCTGCATTACTTATATGTACAGAAAAACTAACTTGATACATTTATATAATTATCTGGCGTTGACATCCAACGTTCACCATGTTAATGAAAGATATGTGTATTACGGGTGCTACCGATAGAGCAGGACACTCGTACCATTTCCGAAACACCTAATGTCCTTACTAAATATCATTAATCAATCTAATGTTTTTACTGAATCTCATTAATCAATGCAACCAGCTTGTATGTCTGCAATGCTTTTAGGTACAACAAAATATGTCTCCGCCGATGACATAATTGGAATATCTCTGCAGTTGTCGTCGTTCATCAGCATGACCGCCGTTGTTGACTCTTCCAATAAACGACCAAACATCATCCTGCAGAAAATGAAAGCGAAAATCTCCTCAAACCGAAAGCTAATCAGGTAAGCACAGTTGGGCAGATTTTCCCGTGTTGACAGTGGCGTTATATAAATCCCCACGTGCTGGTTGGTCAGTTTGTGTAGAATAGACATGCATGTGTTTGTCATCACAGTTTGTCTAGACTTAACTGATACTTGCACAAATTCACTTTTTTCAAATTACATTAACCCTTAGAGTGTTAATTGCATCATCTTTTTTCATTATACTAATCGTACATTGACCTAAGCTGTTGACAACCTATTATGTACTAATTTGTTTAAAAGAGGTCCTGAAAGTAGCTCTTTTAAACAAATCACCACAAAATAGGTTTTCGACAGCACATGGTGATTACATATTTATATTCGAGCGTTGATAGTCTTATTTAAGTTTTTTTTTAAATTGACGTTCAAAGAGTTAAAAAAAACCTTTGATTTCCCCTTATAACATGAGTTTACGATGGTACCAATACAACATTAGCTCTCTTAAAATATGGGTATGGTTGTAAACAGCATGATCACAGATTAAAGTCTTTTAGTTCATTCAGCAGTTAAATGGTTAATAAATATGTCGTTTTTCGTTTGACTTCCCTCAACAAGTGAGGCTGCGATAGTATGAATACTTCAAGAACACCTGTGAACGAAACCCTTCACCGTTTAAAGGGTTAAGGAACATGTATTTCGACTTCCCTTTAACACGTGAGCTCGTGACAGTCTAAAGACTTTAATTGTTTGTTTCAATTCGCTTCACTCGAAGTGAAAAAAGATAAAAGAAGAGGAGAAAACGTTTGAGCAATTTGCCATCTTTAAGAGACGTCTAATCTGATAATACCTTATCCTAAGTTACGATTAACTGATAGAAGAAGATAGTTGTGTTTAAACATCTAAAGTCAACACAGAACCGGTTCAGTTGGAGATTGTGCAATGCCAACATGCTTCATCTTTCCCTTCTCGTTGTTTATCCGCATGAGAAAAGTTGAGTTCAAATGAATCATTCTAAAACGATAATCTTTTTAAAACTTATTTCTATGTAAAAGAAACCAAAACATTGTAACACCTACTTTCATGAACGAAACATGAAAAAACATTTTAAACAATCTTCATGTGAAATCGTAGACATATCTTTCTCAGAATAAACTTCCACTAGTGCCCTATATTTTTCTTTTACAAAACGATTTCTGTTTTTAACTACATGTATCTGGATGAAACTACGTTCAGAAACAAACAAAGAATCTTTCTCACAATTTTAGTTAGTTTTCTAGTTTGACAAACACGTTTTAGTTAAGTAAAAATGCTTTAGTTAAAGTTAACTGCTATCACTTTTTTTCAAACGGGGCGACCAATCCATCTGTTGCAGAACTTGTGTTTTCCAGTTGTGAATGACAATTCCTTCTGTTCCATCTTCGCATGATTGTGCTGACATTGTTTCCGTTGCCTGGGCCCCGTTCCTCAAAGCAATCTTAGGCTAAGTTGATAGTACGTGAAATACTGTCCTGTAGACTGTGGAAATCTAAAACATCAAGTGTAACCAACACATCTGGGCCCGACTGAAGGAACTAATCAAAGACATCGTTGTGATATTAAGTCTTACAGTGGGGAATGGAGTTTTATGGGACTTGACATTCTGGTCCCCGTTTCTTAAAGCGATCTAAGTGTTAAGATGATCGTAAGTGAGTTAAAACAATGTCCTGTGGAGTTGATTTATCATATAAGCTTACGACTGTTGTAGCACAGAAATCGATTTGGAACCGGTGCCGAATGGCATTGATCAATCATTTTGTAAATGTTTAATGATAGTTTTTCTGTGCAGCCGTGAGCTAGAACAATGCTGCTACATACTCATTATGACGTCACAATAATGGGACAATGGGTATGATGTCATGCCGGAGATATCGCTACAATAAAATGACATCATTTGTGACGATATTTCCTAGGCTTTTATAAATTAATGACGATGTCCGTTTTTAAAAAGTCTTAAATTTAAGATGCCTTTATAACGCGTTCCACAATGTGGAACCGTTTACTGAGTCTATTAAAAATCCAGACTTTTCTGCGCTATTTACATGGAATGTATTAATTTATGGTGATTAAAAATAAATTACATTGG
>JAULCD010160802.1:0-10700 GCA_032361085.1 Calliostoma canaliculatum
ATGTAATTATCTGAGATATTTGACAAAAAGTGGTTTTACATCTATGTCAAGTTTCTTTTTTTGAAGAGTATATATTTAACTATTATTTGAACTATTTGTGTTATTTGTTTCATTACTATCATTTGAACAACTTGTATCATTTGTTGACAACTATCAATTGAATGACTTGTGAATAGTGAGTTATGAACTTGACAGGTTTCACTGTGGAAAAAAAAAGTAGGATATAAAGAGACTTCAGGAATGCTAATTTGTTTCAAAAAGGAGGTTCCAAAATCAGTTTATACTCTACTCTTCCCTCGAAAACCAGAGTCATCAGAAGATGAAATATCGCCCCTGCCTCTGCAAAATTTTAATAAAGTTTACAGACAATGTCCCCTTTTAAGATTGTTTTATTGTAAACCGACAATATAAACATCACAAAACTCTTAAAGCACCAAAAGGAATCACTGGGGCACCTGTTTGATATATTTGTAAAGTTTCTTTGAAAAATATTAAGACTTCTTTAAAAATGAAATCTGACGCTTTTTTAAACTGTTTCCATAGAAACCAAAAAAGTAAAAATCACAAAATTCCTGAACTATCAACAGGCACTACTTCAGCACCTGTGATATATATCTGCTAAGTAATGGGGGGAAATATTGAAAGGTTCTTAAGTTCAGCTCCGGAAACAAAATCCGTTTCAAAAATGTTTTATCTCTCACTAACATGTTAAAAAAATACTTGAAGCTAAAGTATCATGTCTTGATTATTAAAACGTCTCTGTTAAAGTAGAACTTTTGCCTACTGACCTTGCCGAGCTCCTTGACGTTGATGTAGCTGGCACAATTCATCTTGATTCTCAGCTGGGCCTTGACATCAAACAGACTGAGAGACTGCTGGTTGTTGATCTCACTCAGGGCCTGGATACCTGCACACACAGCTTACTGTCTCAGTATACACACATATAGCTTACTGTCTCAGTACACACACATATAGCTTACTGTCTCAGTACACACACAGCTTACTGTCTCAGTACACACACACAGCTTACCGTCTCAGTACACACACACAGCTTACTGTCTCAGTACACACACAGCTTACTGTCTCAGTACACACACAGATATAGCTTACTGTCTCAGTACATACACAGCTTACTGTCTCAGTACACACACATAGCTTACTGTCTCAGTACATACACACATAGCTTACTGTCTTAGTACACACACAGCTTACTGTCTCGGTACATACACACACAGCTAACTGTCTCAGTACACACAGACACAGCTTATGATCTCGGTACACACACACACACACATAGCTTACTGTCTCAGTACACACACATATAGCTTACTGTCTCAGTAGACACACATAGCTTACTATCTCAGTACACACACACAAACACACATAGCTTACTGTCTCAGTACACACACACAGCTTACTATCTCAGTACACACACATAGCTTACTGTCTCAGTACACACACACATATAGCTTACTGTCTCAGTACACACACAGCTTACTGTCTCAGTACACCCACATATAGCTTACTGTCTCAGTACACACACACACACACACACATAGTTAACTGTCTCAGCACACACACAAAGTTTACTGTCTCAGTACACACACACACCTTACTGTCTCAGTACACACACACACACACACACACACACACACATAGCTTACTGTCTCAGTACACACACATAGCTTACTGTCTCAGTAACATAGCTTACTATAACAAACTAACAAACACTTATGTTTACCCATGAGATAACAAACACTGATGCTTACCCATGAGATAACCAAACTGATGCTTACCCATTAGATAACAAACACTGATGGTTACCCATGAGATAACAAACACTGATGCTTACCCATGAGATAACAAACACTGATGTTTACCCATGAGATAACAAACACTGTTCCTTAACATGAGATAACAAACACTGGTCCTTAACATGAGATAACAAACACTGGTGCTTACCCCTGAGTGAGTATGAGGGCAGGAAGAAGTCATTCTCATGCAGGGACTGAAACACACTTTCCTTTAACAAAAGCATCAGCTGGGGAATCTTCTCATTCGCAATACACTCTCGGATTGCCTGAAACAACAAAATTTGGAATCTGCAGGATACATGCACATTATTAACAATTTCAAATAGTTCGGGTAGTATCCAAACTGTTATTGCTTGACAATTCCATGTTTTGTTTTTAACTAGTCGGCTAAGATTACCCACCTTGTACTGACTGATAGGACAGTCCTCCAGGAAAAACTGGTCACAACCGCACACCTTAAGTACGTAGGCATGACTATACTCCTCGATACAGCGCTGGGTGTGCTCTTTAGTCATCATCATCAGGCGACTGCGACGTCGGATGGTCTCTGCGATAACGTCAGTTGGCGTGGCATTGTGGGGCACCTTCACACTGTACTTGGTGCGGTTGTTGTCCTCCGCAACCACCC
This sequence comes from Calliostoma canaliculatum, assembly GCA_032361085.1. Classification (NCBI taxonomy): domain Eukaryota; kingdom Metazoa; phylum Mollusca; class Gastropoda; order Trochida; family Calliostomatidae; genus Calliostoma; species Calliostoma canaliculatum. The sequence goes on from JAULCD010160802.1 coordinate 2,443, forward strand.
ACACGCAGATTATCACACTGTTGTCTGTTCACACACATACAAAGTTAGCAAATAAGACTTTCAAAATTGTTCTAAAAGTTACATTTTGAAAATCTGAAAACAATGCAATGGTGTTATTGCGTACATCAATAGACAAAACACTCTTCCTAAAAAGGTCCAATGAATCATAAGAAAGTTTTATTTAGTTTCAAATTATACAGCAGAAACAAATGTATGTCCTAAAACTTTTTGTGTTAAATCCTTGAGTGCTGAGTGCAATATTATTTTCACACACTTCATGATCCAAATTCCAACCTAAATAAGCTGATGAAAACTCATTCCAGGGTAATTTGTTTAAGAGTTCCTGCAGAAGCTTTTTTAAACAAATTACCACCAGATTAGTTTTCATCAGCAAAAGTAGTCACACTTTTAACTACAATTCAGCACTGTGAGGGTTATTATTACTGAGACAGTTGGAAACACTATAGAGCAATGTTCTGTTCGTACCATCGCCAAACTTTTTGAGTTTCTCTGTGAGGTGTGGGGGCAGGTCGTGGTAGGTCTCTATGTCTGGAGGATAGGCATACAGGGCACGACTCATCTGGCTTTGGGTCTCGCGCTGGTCGATCGACTCCTTGCACACAGCAAGGATGTTTCGTCTGAACGTCATAACTTCAAGGTCTTTCATCTCATTGAACTCATTAACAGGGACGCCAATTAACATTCCTTGAAAAAAAATATGCAATACTTTTAAACATGACACAAATCAGTATTTGGGAAGACATACTATCATTGTTTATAAAGAGCCCAATTTAAAAAAAAACCAGGACAGAGTCGATATCCTCTGCCAAGAAGCATATGTCTAGTTAAAATAGCTTTTAAAATTTCTTCTATTCTCGTTCCTATTCTCACAATTTAATCATATTTTCCCCAAAATAAAATGTCATGTTGTTAATCAAGCTGAGAATTTAGTGAGAAGTTGAAATATACCATTTGTTAAAACTCTCGATCATTTGAAGGCACACTGAAAAAATTTACCAATGAACACAGAACACCAATGTTCCAAAGTGAGTATTTTTTAGCGGACTATTTAATGTATATAAGACATCAAACAATTTCTTGGTCATGTTCATTAATCAATGTAAAACGTCATTGTATGCTAATGTCATTTATTTGACGGACAATTGTGGGACCTCAATCTGTCAAAAAAACTAACATTAGCAACACATTTTTTGTTAATAAATATTTCTTTTTATTAATGTAGGCATGTATAACTTATTCAAACTTCACAGAGTTAAAAGTAAAATAAACATCAACATTTATTTTTGGGGAAAAATATTAGCATGAAATAAAAACCTGTTTAAGATCTGACAGGATATTTTATAGAACATGTCATAACTTTTTTTTTAAATTTAATTTTTTCAATTGAGATACTAACACTTAAAAAAATAACAACAATGCAAAATTTCATAGTTGTATCTGTAAGTTTAAATTTTTTTTTAATTTAACCTCTGTTCTACTTTGCAGCAGATGGATAATATAGTTATCTTTTTATTCAGTCATGAGTGAGTAAGAATGTGACTTGACAGGGTCGGAAATAAGGCTTAAAGCGTAAGCCCGACAGCCCAAGGCTGTCAACTTTTGTGGGGAGCTGGGCAAAACCAAACTCGACCAGCCCGAAGTGTTGGTTGCAAATTTATACCCCTGTATATGTTTGTTTGGATATTTAATGCTCAAATAGTTGCTGCAGTAAAATGCCCAATTCTAAGAGTGAGTGAGTGAAATAGAGTTTTACATTGCTTTCAGCATTATTTCAGCTATATCGCCTTGTGGTGTACAAGAAGCACACCGAGGGAGTAGCAGATGAGAAAAAGAGAATAACAGAAAAAAAAGTTAAATCAAAAGATCCCCATTTTAGCCGGCTTGTACCTCAAGCATTGGGTTACTGGGGCCCTATTCTTTCCAGTGCCCGAGGACATTCCCAGGAAACCCCACGGGGATCCCAAAACTAAGATATTTCCGTGGTTTGAAGAGTACGAGGATAGAACGTACTATTTCAATGGCTAGTAATTTTGTCTCGATGGAAAAGTTTCTTAAAAATTTCAATTCCCAGAGACTAAAAGATCCTAAAAAACTCACTGAAGGTAAAAAGACCTACGAAATGGGGCAAAGAACAGGCGTGTACCTTCGGAAGTGGGAAAATGAATTCAAATGGCTAAAATATTCTGAGCAGAGCATACATGTTCAGGGACGTGTGTTAAGTTTGAGAAATATGGCTCATTTGCTTAGACGACCATACCATAAAACAGCTTACCATCAAATTTAAGAATGTCATTCTCTTATTATACATGAATATGCGAGTGAGTGAGTGAGTTAGGGTTTACGCCATTTCCAACAAATTTTCAGTTATATCGCGGCGGTCAGATTTTACAGCCGGGAAACACCTAGTGTGACCTGTGAAACCTGCGAATCTCGGCTGGTACTAACGAACCAAGGGTGATGCTAGCATTGCACTCTATCCTCACAGCCCTATGGAACAGTTCTCTACTGCTGAGAGTGATGCCAAACTCCCGGAATATAATCAGATAAATAAAAGCATTGCACTGACAAGGTTTAGTATGAGTTAAAACTAATTATTTTGTGCTGTTGCAAATCTATCCTAAGGTAGTAGTTTATTTTCTAGTACACTAGACATTACCTTTTAAATGTAAAGTACAACATTTGTCCGTATCCACCCTCCCAAAAATATTAATTAATGAACCTATCTTGTGGTATTTGATTTAAAAGAGCTCTTGTAAGAGCTCTTTTAAACCAAATACCATAAGATAGGTGTTCAACAGCCCAAGGTGGTCACAGTTTGAAGACAACTGAAATCAATTCAGCACTTAAAGGGTTATTAATTGAAACTTATTAAAAATGGCATTATCAGTAGCAATCGGAGAACAGATCAGTACAAGTGTAGTTTTTTACCGATCTCATAGTTTAGCATCTTCTCCTCTCTGTTTCCTATTGGCTCCATGACTTTCAGTGTTGCCTGAAACAATCTTAGGTCACACAGCCGACGAGTCTCATCATAAAACTCCTCCCTCTCAGCATCCTGCGTAATTCCAACAAATATGTAGAACTCTGCTCCCAGCAGGTGGCCGAAAAGTGGATATTTCTTGGACTCAAGCCACAAATCTGACTTGATCTTCTCCAGAGTAGCATCCCGGTTGCACAACATTGGTACAATGATGCCAGTGGGGAGGAGACAGTCCACCGGCACCTGTGAGGGCATCAAGTGGTGCCCCCATAACTCTCCTGAACTAGGCGGCATCCTGCACTGGCTCTAAATCCAGATCAAGGAATCATAACTGTGATTGCATTCTGCATTCTGAAAGAGGAAAAATAATATCACATTAAATCAAATATGTTTGAACAAAACAAGATTTAACATCTGTACATGCTATTATTTATTTATTTCCTGGGCAAATTTAACTGTTTACACATTAATTTTTTTAACCAAGCTATTTGTTCAATGTTTCATGCACCTAAATGAAATATATATAAATCTTTGTGTACAAATTGCAGACTGATTGTCTGTCTGTTTTCTCCTATATTAACATAAATACCCTGAACCTAATTGATAAATCTACTTCATTTCAATTGTCCAAAAGCAGCAGTTGATTGATATGTTAATGTCTTAAAGAGCTTGGTAAAAGGCATACAAGTTTTGCATCAACTCAAAGTTTCAAAGGTGAGAAATATATGTGTCTGCTGCAAATTTCAATTTCAAACTAGGCAACAAACAATCTTCTTTCCCAGTCAAATATTTCTTGATTAATGTTTTGAGTCATATTAAGAAAGGTAATTCTTGTTGGATGTAAGATTTAGGCATATGTGAGAAATTTCTGTCCTAAATATTTGATGATATAATGGAGATGTTAACTTGATGTTTCGAATTGTTAACAGATTATTCCAGTGTATTTATATAAACCTGTGTGGGGATAAATTTTATGGTCGTTTTGACAGCAAATCAAATGATCCTTGATGAATAAGTTCATAGTTGAGTATTTACAGGCAGAGCTTGATGTAAGCTGGCCAGCTTGTCCTTAAAGACTGTGTTACTCAATGCTCTCACACGCTTTACTTAACCCTTGCAGTTCAGATTTCAAACATGTACGACTTAACCGAGACTGACAGACTTACAATGTTAAAAACTTGTATTTGAAAAAAACTTTTGAAGGAGCTCCTTTTAACATGTTATGATATAGGGAAAAACAAAAGTGCAGTGGATAGAAAATTGGACACAATCAGAGAAAGGAAGAAAATTCTTTGAAATACAGCCCAACATAAACAAATGCAGGTACACCACCCTGACAAGAAGGCAGAAAGTCCTCATATCAAGGCTAAAAGGCTAACCATTTTCCCTGCCAAAGTTACCTGCATAGGTTTTAACTGACAGATGATCCCCTCTGTGCACTATGTCAGGAGGAAGAAGAGACCATCCACCACAATTTGTTTAAATGCCCCAAATTAAAACATGTGAGGACATTTATGACGACAGACAGTGAAAAAGACCTATTTCACAACTGCAACAATGCATGGTCCATCATGAACGCCATTATCAAGGAAAGAGGAGATAAGGTGCGTGCAAGAGCCAACGATGCTGGAAGCACGAGTCTACACCAGTAACCAGTAACCAGTAACCAGTAATAAAAATAAATAACAAACTGTGATCTTCTTGGGTTTTAGTAGCTAAGAATCATAGCTTAGTCCATTAGACGTTGTTTCACTACCCTGCGCTATGGACCACCCCCATAGACCACAATGGAGGAAATCGGTTTTTGCGTTTTCGCGCACTTATTATGACAATTGCGCGCTCAATACTTACACAAATCAATTTATTATACTATCTGCTACTTTCGCGCACCAAAAGCGCTACCGAAATGTGCAGTAGTTATTTACTGTTATTTTTTTTTAAAATACGAGGCGATAGATCAACGAAGGCCTCCGCCATTTTTTATTTTTTTAAAAGGATGCTATCTTTTTAAAGACGTCTATTCTTCGCAATATGTTATGTTAATGCTTTTAAAGTAATAGTATTGATTTGTTTCCAAAACGTTTATATATAAATGGAAAAGATAAAATAGTTCTGGCAAGTCATTATTATATGAAAAAAAGAAAGACAAATCAACATCCCTCGTCTATATTGTGTTAATTCTAATTACCATTCTTCAAGAAGATAACATATTCTTTTTTTTAAAAATGGCGGAGACCTTCGTTAATCTATCGCCTCGTATTTTAAAAAAAACAACAGTAATTAACTACTGCACATTTCGGTAGCGCTTTTGGTGCGCGAAAGTAGCTGAAATCGACTGAAATTACTGAATGACTCGAGAGTTATACAGAAGTATATAATTAAACGGTTAGAGAACGACAGTAACTGTTTTTGGTAAATCTCATGTAAATTGAAATTTATTTTATCCGGATTTCGCTTCAAACCGGTTCCAAAGCGATCTCTGCGGCACGACAATCGCCAGCAATAACACTAATTCTAATTGTAAATATGTTTGCGTCCCTTGTCAACTTTTATGGGTATGGTATGCATGATTTTGCCTCCAGTAAACTCCGGACCATGTGTGTATTTGGGCTACACAGCTTATACCTTAAAAAGAATCTTGTTGTGAAACGCATGCCCGTTAGGTTGTTGGTAACATACAGATACATTGTATGCCTTTACGCATCGTTTACGAAAAGCGGAGTAAATATTAATACACTCGTTAATGACGAAAGGGAATAGCATTTACTTAAAGCAGTTTATTTTATTCATTATCACATTGACATAACACAACACCGAGGACTTTTTGAATTTGTAATTCTAAAACATACGTTTCCCTATTTACCGAGTGTCAACACAGTAGTTTTTAAATGATATGAACAATATTTAATTAACAAAGTGGTAACCGTTCTGGAATTTAAGCTTTTTAGCTACATACAAATTTAAGCATTGCTTAAAGGTAAGAAACTTTATATGATATTTAGCCTTTTCAGTTGCCAGATTTTTAAAGACTAAACTATAATCATAAGTTAAATCTGTTTCTTAAAACACTTGCTCGTTTTGCGTTGTCATTTATATTTTTATGTTGACAGATATATGAATTAATAAAGTTTAACTGACGTCATGTTGAACCCTATGTGAAACATATATTTGCTTCTAATAGTGAATGAGTGAATAAACCATACTAGTCGAAAGGTTCGTGGTGGGGAGTAATTGTAACAGTTTAAAGTGTTGGTGAGTATTAACTTGAGTACGTGTCTGTAATTACTTTCATGTGTCCATTATTGACTTTATCTACTGTCCTTCTGTGATAAAACTAACCACCAGTATATAACTAGAACAGGTGTTCATCTATTCTACTATTCGGTGATCTATGCAATTTCAAAAAACTTGTTTTACTTCTGTACAGCCACAAGGGCACAGTTATGGAAAATGAAGATAACTACTTATAACAATTGCTTTTTAGAGGTATGCTTTTTAAGTTTAGCTTTGGTTACTTCCCTTTATCACAATTTAAATGAGTTGCTTCCCTTCTCTCAAGGTCGTCTGCTGCAAACGGCTTAATTTGATTTTACTGTGAATGTTTGAGGCAGTTATAATGTACATAGGGTAATAATATGTTGAAGAGTCGACAATAAGTTTCGAAGAACCCACAACTATTAATCAGGTTGAAAAATGAAGATGGTAGGATACGGTAGATATATCTATTTATTTAATCTAAATAATATGTGAAGCTTGCTAACCAGATAGCCAGTATACTGGTGGACCTATTCTCGCGGTACTTGTGAAATAATCTCTGTCATTTTTTTAAGAACGGTTTAATTTCTAAAAATATAAATATTTTTAATTAATTATAATCTTGTTAACAATTTGCAAGCATTGACACACTTAAGCCTTTAAAAGTTAAATTATTATAGCCATATTAAAATATGTAAACATCGACGAGCCGCCATTTTGGAAGGTCCCCAATGTCGCGGTATCGGTAAGAGTTGAACAATAAACAGGAAAAAACAATTTTTTTGTGAAATAATTTAAATTGCTACAGTAACTTTAAGAAGTTTTACATTGATTAATGAACATAACTAAGAAAATCTTTGATGTTGTATATATATAAATAACTCCCTAAAAAATGTTCATCTTCCGAACACCGATTTTCCGTGTTCATCAATAAATTTTCTTCAAGGTGTCGTCAAACGATTTAAAATGATACTAACAAACGGTATTTTTCAACTTCTCATTAAATTCTTACCTTGATTAACAACATTTTAAAGCATGATATTTTATTTCGGGGGAAATAAGGCTGTACCGCGAGATTAGGGATACCGCGAGAATGTGAGAACCTACTATAAGTGAACTTATCAGCGTAGTTATGTGATGCAGTGAAATCCGAGTTTTGGCCGGAACCTGCAAACCATATGCATGAGTGTTACTGTTTTGCAGCATTGCGATCTGTCCCCAATACATGTATAAACGATTTTTGACATATAAATTAACCAACGACCACCCATACACACATATATGTGCTAAAAGGCTGTAAGAATGAGGTGCATTGTTTCAGTACAACCATTAATTTGTCAGTACAAGCAAATTGTTATTCCATTTGTCAAGCATAAATCCGTTTCTGCTTGACAACGGTACAAGAATCTGTTCCGAAACGTCGCACCTTACTCAACAAAGTTGTCATTCATAAATCTTATTCAGTAATGAATGTCTTCAAATGTAGTATTCCATAACGTTATACAACTAACATTGAAATATTGCCAACGTATGAAGTCAGAGACACGAAAGTCAGAGACACGAAACACAATAATAATGTGGTCGGCCTAACAGGCTGCTGACCTTGCACTATTGATTGTCTCGCATGAAGGGTTAAACATACCTTGTGACCACCGAACCGTGACAGGTTTAGTCTCGGAACATTAAAAACCCATCCGCAAATAGTAAAATCGATAAAATCAATAATTTATTGACTTTTTGCGGCGTTAATTATGAAAAAGGGGTTGTACTTAGTCGACGTTTCATGTGAATACACGCATAGACCAGTGGTTGAATTTACAAATGCCAAAATTGTTGGGGTTTTTAAGTGCCTAGTTCACAACGAATTTAGGCATTTATGCACTGAAACACTATGGGTCAGTGCTACACGCGTTGCAAGCCAGGGCCCCGTTCCTCAAAGCAATCTTAGTCTTAATTTAGTGATTTTTAAAACAATGTCCTGTAGTTTCATATAATAAATTAA